>JANHGB010054556.1:43046-88208 GCA_026283785.1 Coracopsis vasa
TGGGGTCGGCGCAGGTCTCGGTTGCAGCATCGCTCGCTCCCTTCTCTGTGCCAGACACGGGCTGTCCCCCGAGTGATCGCCAGAGGGAGGGCGAGGGAGCAGCTAATCAGCTCCCCTGGGCTTCGATCGAAACGTAGGGGCCGGTCGGGTGGGCTTCTCTTGCCGTGCTGGCCGCCGAGGTAAGGAGCAGGTGGTACTCGGATGCTGGAAGCAGGGGAGAGGATGTATGCTTTGGGGTTTTATCTTACGACAAGCAAACAAACAAAGAGAACAAATTGAATGAGGTTTCGCTAATCTGGAGCAAAGTTTTGGATGAAGCTGATTCAAATGTTACGTAAAGGAACACGCGAAGTGGTTATTGCGGCAGGAGGAGGGCAGCGCAAGCAGCGCCGGGAGCAGCGCCGGCCGCCAAAGCAAGCCGTGGGAACACGCTTGAGGATGGCCCGAATGCAAAATCACGACAGCAGTGAGAGAGCAAGCACCGAGTGAGCCGTATTGCTGTGCACTGAGCACAGGAAAAAGCAAAGTCAATGCAGGCTTTCTGTTCCACGACACGAAAGTTGGTTCTTTATGATCAATTCATCATTCTCACTTCACTACCAAAGTACCGATTTCTCTTTTTTGGGTTTTTTTTTTTTTTTTAGAAACTTAGTCATATCAGATGTCAATGAATGCTGTAACTGTAATTAGTTCTGTGTTCACTAATCAGGACCTCAAGGAAAAAGTAATTTTGACTCACTGATGGTGATAGCTTTGAAGTGACATAGCTCTGCAATTTGTCACCTGATTCTGCACTCAGTGGGACTTGGTTCTGGAGTACATCACCAGAGTGTACCTTCTGACATATTCAGCTGAGTGTATTTTATCTTCTGCTCCAATCCAATTTTCTATTGAGTTCTTTCATAAGGAATTTGACTTTTGGTTTCCTGTTCATGGGAAAAAAATGGCTTTTCATAAATAGCAAGTGCATGTGACTATTTGATGCCATTATGTATTAAAGAGCTATGTAACTTTTGAGGCAAACCTTTTTCTGACTTAGTTTGCCATTTTTTATCCCTAATTTTATTTTTAAATAGAATCCCTAATTCTATTTTTAATACTGGTTTTGCTTTCTATGATTTTTTATATATAAATGTAAATATTTTTGCTTCCTAGAAAACATTTATGTAATAATTCATCAGAAATTGTTATTTGCCACTATACCAAAATCAATATGTTGAAAATCCATCCACAGTATTTCTGCAGACAGCTTAGGGGATAGAAACTGTAGGCTGCTGTAGATAAATTTAAAACAGAGAGTGGATTGAAGTGCTAAAACACTGTGTTAGGGATATATTTGTTATCACTAACATTATCTTTTCTTTGCTGCACTAAGTTAGGTGGAGGATACCACCTACAACAAATTTGGCTCACAGAAAGCTGGAGGCATTAATTATATGTAGTTATACTACATTGAATTTAATGCATTCTGCTGTTCTCAAGAATTTCTGATCAGAAATCAATGAGCACCACTGGATGACTGAAATAGATGTTACCCTGCGGGTATGCATACATCTTTTGAGTCAGTGGCTTCTTTTTCAACATTGCTACTCAACTTAGGCAGAAGCACTGTGTTTTCACACACTTTATTTCTCAGACAATTTGGGGGGTCTTCTCATCTGTGGCTGGAGTATTCTCCTTCCCTTGTAAAAACAAAAGCCCTCATTGTAACAAAGTCTGTATAGCAAACAAGTTTGTTTCTAATACTACATGTTGCTCCAGTATTATTATTGCAGCATGCAGCTTCTTCTCATGAAGCCATTCTGAGATTCTACTGAATCAGTTAATATTTGAAATGTTGTATTAATTATTAGTACTCTATTGTTATGTGAAAGAGCAACAAAAATCACAAATTAGGAGTTTTTCTGGGTGTCACCTGATGAGATGGGTACAGGCAGGTTCTTTGAGGGATTCTTGGTAGAATGACCAAGGGCCAAAAGGTTGTGTTATAATTGGAGCTTTGTAATTACATGAAAATTTTAACAATTAGCACGGCTTATCGTTATCTACAATTTCTAGCAGTTAGCCTAGATCACTTTTACACAGAATTTTTAGCAATTAGCATAGCTTGAAGTTAAACAGAATTCCTAATAATTTGCATGGCTTTCTTATTAACTAGAATTTTAATTTACCTGGAGTTCTTAGTTACCTGAACTCTCTGCAGATTCAGTCAAATTCTTGATAACAAGTGCATGACATAATAATTGTAATCTAAACTCAGACTTAAAAGAACATGAGTTCCTCACTCAGTCCTTGGAGGAAGAAGACAACGACGGTGGAGGCATTCCCGATCACCAGTGGATCACAGCGTTTGCTGTCCAGAAGCAGGAGTCCACTTGTAGCTGCTGGATTTCACAGGCAGTCTCTCATGTGCTGTTATGCTTCCCTTTTCCGTAATGGTGCCACCACATCCTAGCAACAATACTGGTGGGCAAATAGTCCTATTGCAGTTTGGAACAGGAGCAGAAAGAAGTGGGGTGTGATACATGATCATACCCTGCTTATGTGTTATGGCTGTTTGCCTTATAAAATGGCATTGGTTATGCTAAACATATTACCAGGGATTTGAAGCAGGGGGTACTGGTCACACAGGGTTAGGGCATTTCGCTGGCATATAGTATTTGAAAAGAGGTTCAGTACTTTGCTATAACAGCCAAACTTTATCTTGATATTTTTTTCAATTTGTTATCTTTACTAGAAATAATCTAACAAGTTTTAAATACTTTCATGATTAAACTTGACTGCAAGTATAATGTGTAAACCACACAATTGATCAATAATAAAATTACATTTACTTGATGGATGTCGCCTACAGCAGTTTTTCTAACTTTAAAGTTTTGAAGCGAATAAAGCCGTTCCACTTTTCATTATAAATGTTTTGTTAATCTACTCCAACTTTTACTACTGATGGTCTGCCATCTGTATTGAAGCATTCTTTTATGTTTGTGTGAAGCAGAGAAAAGTTTATTCATATATTGTTGCATAATTAGTGACTTCTTTCTCTCCACAGGGAAGCTTTTACCATTCCTAATTTTGTCTCACCTATTATACCAAACATGCATGTGGAAGGGAAGTTTTGATTAGTGGTATGCTGAGAAGGACAAGATAGTCCATAATGGAGAAACATAGATTTTTAAAGGACTGCTATGCTAGCTGTTTTGCCTTCCTATGTGTTATGACCAGCCGTGCTGTCTCAGTAGCTTGTGCTTGACTGAAGCATGTGTTTCAGAGTAACTTCAAGTCTTGATCTGAAGACCCTAGAAGATGAAGAATCCATCATTTTCTATGGTGAATCCACTGTTTTATTTGGTCGTGTAGTCTTCTGAACTCCTTTACTATCGCTTAAACAACGTGTTTGAAGTGTCTTTCTTGAATTTGACAAGCCTTGATTTTTCTCACAGTAATGCTTGCTATTTCTCATTCTGTGTTAACTTAAAGCATTCCTTAGTACCCTCTAGTACTTTCTTACTATGATATCACTTATACAGTAATCAGATCATCTTTCAATTTGCTTATTACAGAAATGTCAGGTCCTCCATCTGCACTAGTGTGATCCAGATAATATAGGAGCAAGTGATCATATTTCTGATGCATTAGCTACTGCACGTGATATTGTGTTCATGCCAAATTTATGGTTTTTATGGTGGATTTACGCCAGCTACAGGGAAACAGACATTACTAGATCTGGCATAGAGCTAGAGTGATGCAGACACATGATACTTCATCCAGCATGAAGTTGGTCAGGATAAAATTACCTCTTCACCATTCTAGGAACAGGTTTAAACCAGCACAATTAATTTGTACTGCTTTTAGACATGTGTCAAGTAGCTGCAACACTTTTTATTTGATCTGACATACCTTAAACCAGATTTTAATGTCACTGAACCACAGCTGAAGGCCCTCAATGCAAGATATTTTGTTCCCTCAGCCCTCAGATAATTTATGTGGCCTTTTTCCTCTCCTCTTTTCCTATGTCAATTTTAAATTTAAGACATCGGTGCTGGATGTAGAATACAATACCAGAATTGTAGTAGCATGCCTAGAGACAGCATCACTTTCCTGTTCCCATGTGCTGCTCCTATGCTTATGCAGACTGGAAGAGTGCTTTCTGCTTTGGAGTCACTCTTGGAAGCCCTGTGTTTCCAGGCTACTTTGAGCACCTGGAGCTGGTGTAACCATGATTGTAACCAAGGTTACAATCTACCACTGCTTAGCAATGGTTTGTGTTTGTATGGCTGTATTTCTTAGATTTTAACGTAATGCTTTCATATGGGCTTAGTGTTCAGTAATACTGTCCTACCCACACTAATAGTCACCAGTTGTCTATAATTTGTGCCATGTGCCAGCTTTTAATAATAGTAATTTATTGTGGCGTCACTGAGGAATACGATGGAGTGTTGTAAGAACCACTCTAATCCTCTTCTGGAAACTCTCTGGGTTAGTGCTGATGGCTCCTCATTGACAAGGACCTTGTGGGACCTCTCTGCTTGCCAAATGGAGCCTCATGAGTCAGGTCTGGCAGGTGGTGCGCTTCCAGCCAGCCCACCGCTGAAAGGCAAACGAGATGGTCATCTGGGTACCAACCCTTCCCTAGTGCAGTCCAGTACAAAGGTTTGCTGCCCGAGAGGATGCAAGACGGAGGTGGATGGAGCCAGGAGACCTTCCCCCCTCCCCCCCTTGGCCCAGGAGCAGCAGTCCAGCGGCCCATGGTGGTCCATGACAGCAGTTCGCTCTCCATCTCTCACTGCCACCACTAGGCAGCAGCCTTTCTCTCTCAGTTTGTGGCAGGCACAAGATGGTGCCTTCCCTGAGGCTTTCATGAAGAGCTGAAGGCAGGCGCTGCTGAGGGGAGGAAAGGAAAGGGAAGGGAAGGGACGAATCGCCAGTCCCACCCCCTGCCTCTTTGCTATCCTTAGTTAGCCACTTTTCATGTGTCAGTGTGCAATGTATTATCGCAGCATGGTGCTAATTTAACCAAATCCAAATGCTCTGTGGTGCTAAGGAAAACATCCTATACAATCTGAATTTATAACATCTGTTTCAAGGAAGCTCATAGCTGTATCACTTTCATAAAGTAAGGTCTGTGATGTTAGGACCTCCAAAACTAATGGGGTGGGAAGGCAGGAAAAGGAGGAAGAGAGTAAGGAAAGCACTGAATTCCAAGCCTGCCATCTGTATATGCAACCTCTGTGAAAAGCTGGGCATGAGCTGGAAATGATGAGTAGCATAAGATGTAGGTACAGGAACACTTCTTGTGATAAATAACTTGCATAGTATTTTGGTTTGAAATGTAGTTTGTAATACAGCCTTTCCTGCTAGAGGGGCTGTGCTGGTTAAGGAGTACAGTGAGAATGCCAGCTGAAGCTCTCAGGTGTGAGGAAAAGCCTGTTTGCTGCATTTCCATTTTGCAGTCCAGCCTTGAAAACCGAAGGCGGGAAACAAAATATGAGGTGATGAGAGGAAGGTATTGTAATCAAATTCCGTATAAACCTTAATGCTGTATTCCCCTTAGAAGTGAGAAAGACAGAGCGGCGAGGGAGCAGAAGAGATGCCACCATGCACAAGGGCAGGAGGAAAGGGCTTGTCTCCCTGAGCTACAGAGCTAATCCTGAAGATACTGGTCTAGAAGACAGGGTGCTGCATTCCCCCCACCATGCTGCTGTCAGTAATAGCTAAGACACCAGCAATTTAAAGCAGCATTTTAGTTCCAGATACCACCTACTATCATTACATTTAGTTATTTATTTGCTTCTCTTGCAACTTTGTTTCCAATTAAACCCCTAATCTTTTACTCTGTTAGAGTATATTAAAAACCTCTGCTATTTTCATTCCTGACATGCACTCAGGTGAATCTGACAGACACTAAGTAGGCTGCTTTTTCAGACACAGCTGGATTCCCAAACCCCTTTGGTTGCAGGTGGCCCATTTGATGTGCCTATAACTTGGTTTTCTACAAATAGGCATCTTCCCAGAAAGCAGTCTTTTCCTGCAAAAGAATGGGAAGCAAGGAGCATTTTAAAACAATATCCCTGTGTGAGTGTTTTACACTTCTTTTGGCCAGTTCCCCTCTCTCTGAAACTATGTTGAGGAAGAAAGAAGACGACTCTGCGTCTCCCCAGGCTCTGCAGAATATGGTTCATGCAGTCCCTTTTTAAGCTTACCTGTGCTGCCTGATTAGTCAGGCAGGTGCAGCCATTACCTGGACATGCTGGTCATTTTTTCAGGCAGGTAATGTAAGCCTACTTGTAAGAAAATGAAGTAAGTTGGTTGTTCTGTTTGTTTTCTTATATCAGTGAGAAAAGGAGCTCAAGCCCTCAGGGAAATGCAGAGGATGTAGGCCCCAAATGAGTAATTTGTTAAAAAATTTTAGAGGTGTTTTGTATTAGTTCATAAGAGGTTTTAGTTATGGTTTTTGAAACATGAAGTGAATAAACAGAGAGATCAGGTTAAGTTTGAAGTATATCTATGTATTTCTAAGTGGTACTCTCCTTGCTAATAATCAATATCATCAGATCCTATAATAACCACCAGATTCAACCCAGAGATGATTTTTTCCCCTACAGAAATAGTTATTATATTCTTTTGTCATAGAAGGTCACCATCATTAAGTGTCAGTAGCTAAAGACACTTGTATTACCGGCCTCATGAAACCTCTATTATTAATCTCCCAGTATACAACATGCAGGTACTTGACAAGCAACAAATCCTATTCTCTGGTTTAATTCACCTTAGTGCCTTGCAATAGACCCTAACCAGATACCTGCAAGTACCCTGTGCTGGTATGGAGTTTGCTTCTTTGTGGTCTCCCCTAGCATCATTAAATATCTTGCTAATTATGCTCTCAAAATAGAATACTACCTATTTACATTCCTGTTAGCACAAATAATCCTGTCTATGCGTTCTTTTCCCATCGGAAAGTGGGCTAACATTACAGAAACCTATAGTTTTTGCCTATCCCAAAATGTACCCACAACATTTTTCCTTTTATCTGATAAATACACAGTGGCTTGGTGGGTGCTCAGTCCCAGCTGCTCTGTAGAAAGCGGTTCAAATGGCAGTCCAAGATCTGAAGTCCCAGCCACAGGGCTGTCACAAGAGCACAAGCAGGCTGCTCTGATCTCACCTGTGTGAGGTTTAGGCCCAAACAGAAGTGACAATCCTTGGTATCCTGGGAGTTTAAAGCCTTATTGGAAGATGCATTCTGAGCACTGAGCTCCACAGACCTTTGATAAGAGTGATGGGGATATAAAGATCTAGAATTGCATGACCAGATTCCTGCTGTTGATATTGGAAATGAAGGGTTATAAAGGGCTGTACTGAGAGAAGAATAAGATGAAATTATATACTGGAGTTTCAGTAAGTGTTTTTACTTAAAAAATAGTAATGCTTTTACCAAACAAGGAAATTACTTATTTTAATTATGGGATGTCTGTAGTTCTTCCTTATTGGGGCTGCTCATTTAAGTGGGAAATAGAAAGCAAGGGAAAGGTGTTAAGGTTCATTCCATACGCACAGTGTGAAATTTATTATGGACCTTGCTCTTTCAAGGTCCACGAATCTATTTTTTTGATTTCCTTCCATACGAGAGGCTGTCACTATGGGGGAGGCAGCACTTTTTTAATAGCCAATCAATACAGTTTGACAAAAGGATAGATCTCCACAAGCCCCTTTGTGTACTCAAAGCTTACACAATCAGGTAATTTCCCAGTTTTGGGGAGCTCAGTGAAGAGTGAAGATTCGTGAAATGACCTCCTAGTAGTATGATTATAAATAAATGCCCATTGCAGACACTGTACCTATTTCCCTTGGCTTAAGTTGTATTCTTGCTATCTCCTTCAAAAAGTCATTTTGATCAAGAAGAATTATGATAATGAAGAATTTTGCTAAAGTAATACTTTCAAACTATAACTGAAGAACACACCTTGAAGCACCCTTCTCTCCATCTAGATGTTGATTTAAATGTGCAGGTGAATTAATCAGTAGGGTGATTCTTGCTGAATTTGGTCAGGTAAATTAAGGTACATCTAAACCCATTTGAACAGAAGAACTGTGTTAATCTTTGCTGACCACTCAGTGACATTGTAATTATTTTTTGGACATCTCATAGATATAATAGCAATGAAATTATTTGGGAAAAAAAATAAATACTAAAAGTGGATTAAAACATTCTGTGCAGAAAGATGAGAAAAGTCAACTGATAAGTAGAAAATATATATATTTTTCTGTAGAGCCAAATTAATTTTAAGACTCAGCTAAATCCTATCTAGCTGTGAACTTTTGAAACATCAATTGCTACTCTATTAATACTTAAGGATGGGCAGAAAGTTTCACCATTCCTAGAAAGGTGAGTCAAAATGTGAACTGCGATAGCAATGAAAAAAGTTCATATTTGAAGGAAATTGTTTTTGAAGTCCTCTTTCTTAATTACTCTTTATAAACATGCAATTACTCTTTATGAACATCTAACAGAGTAGCAATGCCTACAGTCAACTCTTGCTGTATGTAATATAACATTTTGCTTATAACTGTGCTGGAGTTCACCAACTTAATCTGTCACTTTCCATGCTGGCAGACTGCCTTGCAGAGCCATCTTGGGAAAATGTCACTGTATCAAGGATGTCTGCAAAAAGATTTGTTGTCTACTACAGAAAGAGCATTTGCCTATCAGAGATAAGCATCAGAGATGTTAAGGCACAAATCAGTTCCCAGGCACAACTATGGTAGAGCAGATCGCGGGGCAGAGTGATGACCTGCAGCACTTTGACATACTGGTAAAGATGGACTGGGTGGCTTTCCCAGGATCCCCTTGATTTAGGCCTTCCTGTCATCATTTGGAGTGGGGCAGGAAGGCTAAAGAGAAGTCTGAATAAGCTAGCTGGGCTACTCAAGCAGCCTAGTCACATTAGCGTGGTCTCATGCTAGAGAAGCACATGAAAATACCTCTGAACTGTATGGTCCTAAGCAAAACTTCCAGTCACGCCTGCCACACGTCTGGGCAGGACATGCATGCGCATCTGTAAAACTTTTGCTGCTCCTGAGAACACTGAAGGTGAGGAAAATGCCCTTGTATTTACAGCATGCTGTTGAGTTCTTTGTGTTTCTTTGCCTCTCTTTTAAAGAATCATTAAAGCGTTTATGTTTTCAAACTTGGCCTGGGTTAAGGTTACTAAAGTGTAGACACGAGTCTCTGGCTGTTCCCAGGAAAAGCAATTTAAACTTGGCAGAGCTGTTTCTAAGAAATGTGTCTGTATCTGTTCGAGCATCGAGTTTGTCAATTAACATTTTTAGAGTCTGCCTGCGCAGAAGAGTTCTTCTGGTTCATCTGAGGGTATAAGAAGAACCACAATGCGTAAGCCTGCAACCCAGCCAAATATTGTCTAGGCCAGCACTATAGGGGCAGAGCAGGACTTTTCATGCATTTCTGGCTGGCAGGGTACTCAAGAGGGAAGAAGTGGTCTCCTAGTTGGAGTTCTGGCAGCATGGATTAGGAAAATACAAGTTGTCTCTAATGCAGAGAAATAAAAGAAACCCTGTGAGGCTTAGTTAGGGCTAGAAGGTGGGAAGACATGAAAAGATCAGGTGAAAGTAGCACAGGACACAAGAGCACAAGTGGCACAAGAGAATTAAGCACTTGAGTGCAGTAGCACAAGAGAATTGTTAAAAACCAGCTAGGGCAGAAGTGAGAAGAAATGGAAGGGAAAAGGAGATGATGTAGATGGCAGTATCCAGGTATCAAGAGACACTTTAATACTGACACTTTTAATACTGACACAGCAAGAAGGACAGCTCCTATTTGGAAAAAAACCCCACATGAAGAGGTGTTGAATGAAGAGCCATGAAAGAGGTAAGAATCTGGTGAAGGAAGGACAAAGAAAGGGCAAAGTCAGGAAGGCTGTAAGAGCAAAATGGAGACAGAGCAAGAGTTTTGGCATAAAAGAGGAAAATAAGGAATCACTAGAGTGGGAAAAAGCCAGTTAAGAGTATTTTAAAGACTTCTAGACTATCTTGCAACACTAGTTGCAACTCTGGAGTCTAGTGCTGGATACAGACTGACCAAGGTTTAGTTTTGGAGAGATATAGCTTACCAAATGTCTGGGTTCCTTTGGTCATTTTCTCAGCTCCATGTGGACCACTTATGGAAAATAATTACTCTTTCTCTTGTAAGTGCAGTTGTAAGAGCACAGGTTTTTCATCCTTAGATTTTGTACCATTTTTCATGTAGATGTGTCCTTTTGTTCTGCTCACACTCTCAGCCTCTGTGAACTCTTTGAACTCTCTGCTCCAGTGGAGCAATGAGCCTTTTGAAGTGCATAGCGTAGTGTCTGTTTAAGTTACTCTGGTACACATTTCATGCTTTTGGCAGACACCCACAGTTTAGCAATAGGAACAAAGTGATCTGTCTTCATAAATATCAAGTAGTTATTTCTGGAGAAGAAAAGAGTGAGATACCTTGCTAAAATATATGCTTTGGCTGGCTAAGCCTTTGACATGCCATTGCTTAGATAAAACAGCAAACATAATCTCTAAGTACTACTGCCCTTTAGATGCTATCAAGTAGTAGAGGTAATCATGAAGTACCGTGAGATCTGCATGTTTGTCATCATCATAGTCTGTCTAGTCATGTTGACCCTTGTCCTGCCCTCTAATCCTCATACAAATATAAATCTGGACCAAGGTTAGTTAGGGTTTCGATTGAGGTATCTAGCCTGCCATTGAGTTCAGTCTGCAACCTGAGTGAAAGGTTTTGCTTGTGCTAGTTTTCTTGCTCAGCTAATTCTAGAACTCGTCCCTGCACTCCGGCTTCTTTTCAGAGCCCCTCTTTCACCATGATTGCTACAAGTTCCCATTCCCAGACAATTCCTGGCTGCGTACAGTCCTCAAAGTTTCTTCTCATTCTTGATGGACATTTGTCTGGCCTGTCCTTAACAACTGACATTGATGGAGAATCCTCCAGCCCTTCAGTTAGTATGTTCCTGTGCTTCTCTGTCCTTCCCTAATTTCTGTACATCCTATATATATGCATTTTCTATACAGCTGTTTAGGCCTGTTACTTCTTATTGTGTTCCTGGTAGACAAGAAGAATGTTTTACTCCTTTCTTCTTTGCAGCAACTTTTTATGCAGTTGTACATTATTATAGTGTCTTTCTCTGGCTTTCTCTTAGTTTAAACAACCCTGACTGTTTCTACATGCCACATTTCCTAGACCACAATTGTTTTTTTCTGGGCTGCTTCCACTTTTTCCTTGTCCTTTTGTAGAGTGCAGAGTTCAGATGGACAAAGTATGATGCAGATTCCTATCAACTCCACGCAAAGGGAAGGACTACTTCAAGTGTCTCTGCCAGCACTCCTGTTCTCACATTCCATTTTAACATTTGCCTTTTCCACAACAGCCTGACATCATTAGCTCATGCTCAGTTTATCACCTATCAGCACTCCATCTGCTGTCCAGCCTGTTCTTCAGCTTGTCTTTTACATTTAGTCAGTCTTACCCGAGTGTAGTATTTTGCCATTGTCTTTATTGAATCAAATATACTGTATAAAACTATGAAACCACTACTTCAAGATTACTGTAAACTCTAGCCCTCATTCTTGGTGGGCTCAGCATCTTCCAGAGCTATGCCAGCCACAAACAGTAGCAATATTTTTTTTTCCCGAAGAGGCATATAATTTATGAAACCCCCCCGAGTAGTACCACAAAAGTCTTTTGCAGAACCTCTCCCAAAGTATTCTTCTTGTTTAATAGTGAAAAATTGTTAACTATCCCTTGATATAATCTATCAATCGATTTTGCAGCCACTAAAAATAACATTCTCTAAAGCAGGAAACCCCAAGTTACTTTGAATATTGACACGTGAGTCAGTGTAAAGAATCTACTAAGGTCAAGACATGGGACACCTGCTACTGCTACCATCCCTCTCCTATAATATATCCAATTTATGTCAATTCCTTCACTCAATAAAACTATTTTGAGAAAATAGGATTACCTAAGCTAAATATAGAAAGGAGTCCTGCCTCCTGCTGTTGTACATATATAGGACGCCTAGCCAACTGGGCGTTACAATGCGTTACAACTGTTAGCATTTGGGGTTTTGGACAAAAAGTCCATCATGCCATACACCCTGCGCTCTGGTACTTGGCTGGTGAGTGTCTGAGGACAAACTGTGGGTCTGTATGGGATGGTACTGATTTGAACAGGAACTGGCACAGAGGACACGTTTCCTTTGCTCTATTAGCTTCACTTTACCTTCTTTGGCTATCAAAGAGGAAGACATTTTAAAAACAAAACCCCAACTTTCAAACAAATTTGCTCAGTTTGGCAGGTGATGATGAGAACGATGTTAACAGCTGGTTCTAGGCTCTTGCTTCACTTGCCTTGGGCATTCAATCAATTTTTCCTAATGTTTAGTTCAGCTGTCATTCAGATCTCCTTTCCACATTGCAAACAAAAGGGAAGAAACAAGTGATTAGCTAATAGCAAATATAAATAAAATAACATTTCGTAATTAAGGGTATCTAAAACCTATTTGGTGTTTGTATACCAAAATGGAAACATTTGAGAAGCAAATGTACCAATATAAATATATACTGACCGTAACTTGCTGATGGATTGTGACTTGCTGATCCAGCTTTTTAATGCACCAAACCCAACAATTCTGGTCTTGATTTCCCTTTAAAAAAAGCATAATAATACAAGTATAGAGTTTCGTTCCTATACCTGATAAGCCGTAGAACAATGCATTTCACAACTCAATGCTTCTTTACCAGTGACAAGGAAGAATTCTTTGTTGTTTCTAAGCAGATGCTGGTAATCACTGGGAGATACCAGATTTTTCCAGTGACATTTTCAGAAATAATGGAAGAAAACCAAGAGAATTAAGGAAATAATTTATAAACAAACTTGCAGAACACTTTTGAAAACTGGCTGCTGTTGTATTGAATTTAGAAGAGCAAAAATTTTTGTCCTGGAGTCAAGCCTACACAGTTCTTTACTAATTAAAACCAAATACCCATTCTTAGGTCCTGTTTCTTTTCTTCTCATTCCCTTTTTTCAACCACTTGTATTTTAGTAAGCAGAGCATATCTAATAATTTCTGTATTCAATGTGAAAAGGATTGGGTTCCATCCCTGAACTGTATTTGCCTTTCCTAATTTGCTAACTGCATTGCACACCTAAAATTTATAGCAATCAATGAGGCGCTACTGACTAGTGCTATATGGTCAGAATGACTGATTTCAGGTGTTTATAGAGTTGGAACTGAGCATTACATAGCTCAGATTCCTTAAATTTATCCAAGGTTAAACACACCTTGATTTTTTTCAGCAATGATCAACAGTAATATAGAAGCAGCATTTTATGTTTAGCCATTCGCATCGGATATACATGCTTTTGCAAATGTTTGTATTTTCTTTTCCTATAATGCCACTTAATTCAAATGTAGTTGTAAGCGACTGAGATTTTCTGACCTGGCACCAAGAATTCAACCTGAAGTTTGTATTTAACTGTGTGGCCAGAAGTCAAGTGCAGTTGCTGATTCCCTTTGACTGTCAGTCTTCGATGAAGTTGGGTTCTTCAGGTGCTGTCATCCATGGTGTCAACCTTCCTGGGATAGTGAGTATCACTCTGGACTTTCGCTCTTAAATGCTGGTGTTAAGTAATTGCTTATCTACTCTAGAGAGTTTATCATTTTATCTGTAATATGCCTGTTCTTATTAATATCCAGTCCAAATTCAGCAGCCCCAATGGTTCAGTATGGCAGTTTCTTCCATACCTCTTATTTTGCCACTGAATCTTACTGCATTTCTGCTATCTTTGCCTTAAATCAGTGCTGCCAAGACTTTCTGCTTTCTATTGCCCTTCTTCTCAAGAACTCCCCAAACCCAAGTGTAGGGCCATCTGTCTTATGATTTCCTCGCTCCTTCTCCCATCCCTTGATCTGATGTGTACCTGCATCTCTTGCCCATGTAAGATGAGTCTGCTCTTGCCAGAAGTCTTCATCCAACCCCAAACCTGAGGAGCCATAAAGAAAGGGTGTCCCTGTGAACAAGCTTCAGGTTGGATGAGTTTCATAAGAGAGCCGCAAACAGCCCAACGACTGTAGACTGAGCAATCTGTAGATTGCAGATTGTAGATTGGTTAGACAGAATACTCAGAAATGGACCTGACATGACAGGTTTACTATTGTTTTATACAGCGGAATTGTAAGCTTTTAAGTAACATGTCTATCTTTCTTGCTCCTTAAATTATAAGCATCAAAAGCTTGCCCAAAGATCTCTGGAGGAATATGGAAGTAGGATGTTATGCATGTGGCTTGGAAAGGAGAGCTATTTTAACTCTGTGTTAGTCATAAATGGATACATAAATCTGCATGATTAACATCAAAAGGGAGCTCTTTTGTTCCCATCACAGCCACTGGACAATGATTTAAGATGAGTTTACAATCTGGACTGTGGACCAGCGAATGGTTACATTATCTTATGGTTTCACACAGTCCCAGTGGTGCAGGACTGAGGCACAGAGCAGCCCCCTGCCCTGGCAAGGAAGATGTGCTCACTGCTGGCAGTCACCTGGTGGCACGCACAGCCGCTGCGCACCCTCCGCACTCCTGGGCTCCACAGGCAGCTGGGCATCAGCTCCAGAGAAGAATCCCAGCTCCTGAACTTACAGCCAGCCTGCCTTACATCAGGAAATGGAGTATAACTGCAGTATATACTGCAGTCAGGAGAGCTGCTGTCTGTCCTATAGCTGCAGTGGGCATTGCCAGAGGCATAACTGCCAGTCCAACAATCCTGCCTGCCAGCATTGCTGGAATGTGTGTGACCTGGGTTGTAGCTCAGATTTTGTTCCTAAGGCTGTCTTGCTATGCACACCTTTTCAGCAAAAGGGACATGATCCATCCAGTACAGTACAAATGGCTGCTAATAACCTACTTGCTTTCCATGTTTAAATATTCCTAGCTTGTTGACCTTTTGGGATTACTGGAGAGTCTACAAGAGCAAGTGGGGAAGGGCAAAGCATCTCAGCATAGGATGTTTAAGGAAAGTAATATGAGGGCTGAGGAGGCCCTACTATGGTTTATGATGCTGGGGCATATGCAGAAGTCATGATGAGGGAGGATTTAAAATGCTTTGTTTCACTTTTGAAAGCATTTTGGGGCATTTTGTATTACTTTCCTTTTGAACTGATAGCAGAATTGCCTGCTGCTTGGAACTGACATTTTAACTGTTACATTTGTTTAAACCCAATCTGGGATAACTGGAAAAAATTGAATTTGGCACAGGAAAATTAGGCACCAGATTGTGCCCTGATGTTGACTATACATGGAGAATATACTTGACAATCCTCCCCTATAAGCATTCAATGAGAATCAGTGTAACAGAACTCAAAAATAGTAAAAGCTAAAAATTACCTGAGTGCAATCCACAAATAGCTGACAGGATTGGGCTCAAAAAGAGAAAGTATGTGCAGGATTTAGCGCAGATTCTTCAGCAGCAGATACTTTTGGGACACATCATTTGACATTCATGTCTCCAGAATAATTAGGGGCTTGGTGCAGGACATCACAGATACCCCAGGTAGAAGTCCATCATGTCTGTGAATATCTTGAGCCTTCATCCAAGTGGTCAGGTACGCCAGCAGTGCCAGCAGCTCCCCAGCAATGTGATTTCAATACCTTATGGCAAAGACTCCTATGCTGTTAATTGTAGGTACAAATAAAACTGGTGTGAGGTTGGTGCAATCTCCCCAGGTTTGGACACCAATCTTCAACCTGTGCACAAGACAGACGGAAGGGAACTCCACTGTTTCGTATCAGGGAAGTCCTTTCAGGTCTGACTGGTCCGTAGTCAGTGTAACACAAATCACATTGTTTTGCTTATTACCTGGGGTACAGACATTTGTACAAACCAACAAAATGGAAAGCATCTGCCTAAGAAGGCAGCTGCAGCAAAGAGTCTAGAGAGGTGTCCTCTGACTTAGAGAGGACCTTGGTTGAGAAGGTATCGATGAAGCAGTGAGTATTGCAGAGATGGCACCTCAGCAAGCGGTTTTCAGGGAGGGATTAAAGGGATTGCAACATGTGCTCTTGGTGTAGCAGGGTATCTCTCTGCTGTTGGAGGGACACAGCTTGCTCCCCTGCATGACCCCTGCAACAATTGTGCCCATACCCACCACTTAGTGCAGTGCTTTCCAATGCATGCCCCTAGCTGGCTGTGGAGAGATTTCATTGTATGCGTGAGCTGCGACAGCCCGGAAGGTATCACCCTCATGGGCACCTGGCTGGCTGGTCTCACTTGGATCATCAGCTTTTCTCACCTTTGGTATGTCTGGTGGCACAAGCAAGGAACTGGAACATGTGGAGTCAAGACCATGTGGAAATGGTTCTCAGGAACCATTCAGCTTGCCCTGAAGCTCACCCTCCAGGGGGAGCCAGAAAATCTCTGCCAGGACTCCAAGCAGCCCTGGTCAGGAGAACTCCATAATTCTCTTCTGGGAGCTGGCGAGGGTCATGGGATGGGCCGGGGCATTCAGATAGTGCCCCAGCATGGACAGGACAAGCTGGGTTATGGCCAGCACCTGCCTTCAAAGGGCGAGGCACCACATCGGCCTTGCCCACCTTTGCAATATCTCTGATTCCTGGACCCTAGTTCATCCCAGTTGAACTAGGAGAGGGCCTGGTGGCAGAGGGGTAGATGGACAGATGCAGCAGCAGATGCAGGCTGGGAGCTCACAGGGCGGAGGGAGTCAGGTGCCCCCCATTCCTAGCTGCCAGCCCTGAACCCTTGACCCAATTGCCCCAAGTGCAAAACACCTCACGAGCACTGGAAACACCTTGAGTTTCCAGATGAGAAACCATGAGCTGCTACTGCATCTGGACCCAGAAAAGGAAAAGACATGGTAGCACATAAACATCTCCATTTAACAAGCTGTTGGAGGAGGACTAAGAGCCCACTCCTCGTGGATTACGGAAACATTCGTGAAAAGATTGCCACCTTCTGTGAAAAGAAGAACAAACCTAGCGTTTACCCCTATTCGGTCAAGGGTCTCTGGAGTTTTCAAAGAGCTGGACTAATTCCTTTAAGATGAAGTCTGATGCAATGTCAAATGATTTTCTCTTCAAAACCTGTTCTTCTGGAAAATAAATGATGGAGAAGAAGATGAATAACTTATTATTCACTCATTTAAAAAGAAGCTGTTGCCAATGGTTTAGTCAGATGCAGTGCCTTTGGCCAGTAAAGATAATAAAGGAATAAAGGATTAGTCATCAACAGTGCACTGAAAGAAAAAGGTCAAATTTTTCATTGGTCTAAATCCAAAAGGCCAGGTTTTGTTCTGTTACTCTAAAATAGTAGCTGTTAGTTCCCCTTTGATTTTCACACTGCAAAATAATTCCAGCAGAGGTGCAGGCTCTTCCATGGAACTTATTATATGTCCCCATGCTATCTCTGCTGCTTTTTCAAGACCCATCAGGAATAGTTTGTGCACCCTCAAGTACCTATGTAGTACAAGCTGACAAGTGCTGTATTAAAGGCTTAGGGCGTTATTCAGATACAGAGAACTGAATCTGGCCTCTTGATTTACAGACCCAAGGAGATTTCTTTGGAGGAGCTGCTCCTCAACAAAGATTCTTGGATGAAATCCTGACTTGGATTTTCAAACTGCTGTGAGCAGGATTTCAGTGATGCCGGGATTTCAGTGATGTCGGGATTTTAGTGATGTCGGGATTTTAGTGATGCCGGGATTTCAGTGATGTGGGGATTTTAGTGATGCTGGGATTTCAGTGATGCCGGGATTTCAGTGATGCCGGGATTTCAGTGATGCCAGGATTTCACTCCCTCAGCAACAACAAAAAAGCTGATATCTCCTGACTCCCGGTGACTGTACTTACAATTTGCATGCAGGTTCTTTCTGTCCTGCATCCACTGCACCCATGGTAGATAGATAGGTCTATGGCTGATTTTTGCCCTCCTTTTACTGCAGGGTAAGTCACCCTTCAAGGGCTTATAACCTTTCTCCTGCAACAACAGCATCGATAAGCACCATGGCAACAATCAACTTTGCTGGGAGCTGAGAAATACCAGCTCATGCTAGAAGCTTCTGTTTGCATCAGCTAGAAAAACTAAGAGACTCTCAAACATGACTGGGTTTGACAAAGGATAAAGCAGTGCAGGTCCCACTCCGATCTGTTGTATAAATTCCCCTATTAAACTCACTTTGTGTGGGTTGATATCATCCTCTCTTCTATACATTTTGCTTCCCCTGAGTTTCCATTTGCAAGTTTCCCACATTTTCCTCATCGCTGTTCAAGACCAATTTGTCAATATTACTTCAGCAGGCAGGTCGGATTGCTAAACATGCTACTTGTACCTCCAGCATCCCATTCCCAAAGGGCAAACAGACGATTAATGGTAACATTATTCCAAAGAGCATTGCTTTCCACACTGTAATAAATATGACAAATGCGATACCACTCTCTGAAAAATATTTTCCATACCCCTTAGATTTCACAATATTTAGAAACATTCAGCACTTTTATACCACAACTGTCTTAATTGCTGGAAATCTGTTTTACCTTGCTTTGGAAGGCAGGGAATACATTAACATGTTGGTACTTGTACTCTGCATACTCACTTTCAGACATGCTTAGTATGATCTAATCTAAATTTATAGTGCTATGACATTTTATGCCTAAGCTTGCTTAAGTTGGTATTGGCAACCTGGGATGTGGATTACTTACCAACAATACCTACATACTGGTATGATGGGCACCATTCAAAGCCCAAGAGGGCAAAAGAAATTGATTAAGAGTGTAGATTTTACCACATACAGAACCTAATTGGACAGGTAAGAAAATACCTAACACATATGAATATAACTCTCCATTTCACTCTCCTAAGGATGATATGAGTTGTCCAAAGTGTCCAAAGTATCAAGGGGGATACACCCCCTTGAACCAAAGATATATGGAAATTAAAACTATACAAGCACAAGTTATTTGCTCCTACACACGTTAATGCCAGTGTTAGCACTGCTTTTGTCCAAGGAAGTCTTAGGTGCTGGAGCTGCATGGGCATCTCGGTGTTTCGTATATTAAACCTAGGGCTTTAGCTCTACTTATCTTAAATAAAAGTTTGAAAGCATGGAGGAGAGGCAGGGACTGGAGGCAGAGCAGCTCCCCCAAGCTGCCAACAACATTGCTCTGCCTCTGCATCAAAGTGTCTCAGCAGAGCTGCTATGATTTGGAGATGTGCAGAAGTCTCTGAGAGGAGCAGAAGACGCTGGGAAAGGGGATTACAGCTCAGGCACTATACTGCAGGGAATGAGAGAGCCAGGGGGGTCTCAACACTGCCTTCAACTCCATCTGCCATCATGGCTTAAAGCCCTAAGGAATTGATCCTTGTAGTGGGATCAGGAGTGTTTTCTCCATAACAAAGCTCCTCCACAGTGCTTGTGGCATAGTGATGCTCATTTGGGAAATCAATATTGCAACTGGTACTGCCTCTCACTACTTTAGTTTGAACATTAGTGTGTCTGTGTGCCTCCACAACATCCTTTGCTCAGTCTGGCACATTACAGCAAGGTCTTCAAAAGAAAATGTTGCTTGTGGGCACAAGTTCCTCAATTTACCAATAAGAGAAAAGGAAGGCAGAGAGACATTCCTGAGGTGATAGTGAATCTGGATGAGACTTCTAGCCTCCCACCTTGTGTGCAGTCCTGAAGGACCAGAAAAACACTGGTATCTGCAGTATTTCTTGTTCCCACTAGTTGCTGATCTTACTTTGTTGCAGTTGTTCCATTTTTTTATCTTTATTAAGCTTTTTCGTATTTTGTGTTTTGTTAATAGGTTTTTTACTTACAGCAGATAAATTGCAAATGCAATGTTATCATAAATAACATGCTGACTTTGTTTTCTTATCTACCTTAGGACATTTATTTACCCCTTCTTCACTAGAGGCAGACCTTTCCCACTGCAATTGCTTTTCTTTGGCACGTTATTCTGTATCTATAATGGCTTCCTCCAGGGGTACTACCTGATTTACTGCGCTGAATATCCAAATGACTGGTGCACTGACATCAGATTTACATCAGGTAATTACAGCTGCAGGATTCCCAGGATCTAATCTCCAAGCAATTTGTAAACATTTTGAATTATGTCCTAATCTTCATTGCACATGTGAGCCAAATCAGTTGTGATGGAAATCAGCATAAAACCAGCCTGCTGGCCCAGGCAGAACAAATAAATGTGCAATTCTTTCTTTTGCTGCGAGGCGGTCACCTTTGAATGGGTACAATGTTATGTGTTAGTCTCAAATCACCAGCCTTGTTTTACTGACACCACTCCAGAGCCTCCCATTGCTACAGGCTGTGGAGATGCAATCTCAGGCCTCAGCTGCATGGGGACGTGCCCTTGCTCAGCCAGAAGTGTCCATCCAGCAGTGGCTGTGTGCAAGCACAAACTGCCTTTTTCTCTTCCGCAACAGGGAGCTTTGCACTTGATGCAGCTACTCTGACTAAGAGAGAAAAGAAGGGCAAAACCCCAGCATAAATGAGGCTTTAGAGACAAAGAGCTCTTTTTTCTCATGTAAGGCGTATGGGAAGATTAGAGATCATGCACAGTCTGTTTGTGTGTTAATATGGTTCCTTTCCATTCTGTAACTTAATAGCCTAGCTGAATTTCACCCTGTAAAATCCCAGAAAGAATAACTGAGCAAAAGCAGCTAGG
The DNA here is from genome assembly GCA_026283785.1 of Coracopsis vasa. Taxonomy (NCBI): domain Eukaryota; kingdom Metazoa; phylum Chordata; class Aves; order Psittaciformes; family Psittacidae; genus Coracopsis; species Coracopsis vasa. Next base: position 63,806 of record JANHGB010054556.1, read on the forward strand.
TGGTATTGTACATTAAGTGCTGCACAGAGGATGGTTTTTAAATCCACACATAGAAATGAAGACTAGTATGGAGGTCTGAGGAAATGTTTCGGATATGAGAAGTACAAAATAACCAAGGTAATTTTTGCACCCTGTTTCAGACTGTCAGTGCAAGTTCAGTCTTTTCAGACAGCACCACATATTAAAAATCCTGGACATTGATTAGTAACAGCTCTCATGTCCACATCACATAATTTGCATGATAAATAAAACATTTATTTAATGAGGAAAAAAAAAATCAACATTATCAGTACTTGAAATAAAAAATAAAACCCAAACTACGTTCTTCCTCTACAGACTCTTACGAACTTTCTGTTGCTACCTGAAGTGTTGAGGTTTTATCAGCACTTAGTCTTTTTTCTATACTTTGTATCTCACAATGCATCTATTTCTTTCCTTGTTTCTCAATCATCATCAGAGGGGTTTTCCCAGTGTCTAATGTGGCATGAAATGTAGGGCATGTCACCTGCAGAGTTTCTCAATCAAATACCCCTAGGTTTTCAGCTAAACTGACAGCTTTCTGGCCAGAACCTGCCAGCATCCTTCAGTACCTGCTCCATGTGCATGTAGATGGCTCTGTCCAAGCAGCCTCACTGCCAGTGGACTGAGCTGCACTGGGATACAGGCTGCCTTCCTGGCTTTGGTGATGTGCTGCATGTTTGTGTTCTCTGTGCTCCTCTTTCCTCAGCTGTAAAATGAGAGGTATGGTACTTGCTTACAGCTCAGTCATCACTCTGCAGTAATGCCCACAGCCTTGGCTGGCTGCCATCAGCCATCAGTGACACTTGGGTACTTTGTGCCCTAGCTTGATGTTCAATAAAGGGTGACAAAGGCCAACTGGGAATTCAGCTTTTTCTCACACCACCTGAAAGAGCTCTGATCTGTTACTGTGTTCAGCTTGGGGACCCCCAACATAAGAAGGACATGGACTTGTTGAAGCCAGTCCAGGAGGCCATGAAGGTGACCAGAGGGCTGGAGCACCTCTCCTGTGAAGAAAGGCTGAGAGAGCTGGGGTTGTTTAGCCTGGAGAAGAGAAGGCTCAGGGTGAGCTTATTGCAGCCTTCCAGTACCTGAAGGAGGCTTAAAAGAACGCTGGAGAGGGACTTTTTATAAGAGCAAGTAGTGACAGGACAAGGGGATATGGCTTTAAACTGAAAGAGGGTAGGTTTAGATTAGACATTAGGAAGAAGTTCTTCATCATGAGGGTGGTGAGACACTGGAACAGGTTGCCCAAAGAAGCTGTGGCTGCCCCATCCCTGGCAGTGTTCAAGGCCAGGTTGGATGGGACTTTGAGCAACCTGGTCTAGTGGAAGCTGTCCCTGCCCATGGCAGTGGGACTGGAGCCAGATGATCTTTAAGGTCCATTCTAACCCAAACCATTCTGCGATTCTGTGGTCTCGCCAACAAAACAGTGTGCTCAGGATGGTCATCGTTTTGCCCAGAGTTGCTCTCCACACTGAAGTTATCCAATGCAGGTGATCTCAGAGGGCTGTGATCCCACAGCTGACACAGTGATATAGGGTTATTTGTCACCAGTCACCTATGCTTCTCCTGTTCAGTAGCAGCCTTCTCAGTAGCAGAGCATCTTTAGATTTGAGAAAGTATCCACCCACCTCATATTAGGTCTCCTATCTGCCTTCTCCAAAGATAAACCTCACGTATGTGCTTGAGTAGGAATAACTAGGCAGAGCTGGTTTTCTAATCCATTTCTTGTTTGTTTCTTAGGCCTCCTCTTATTTCTCCTGGGAATGGGAATCAACATTCACAGTGATCTCCTGCTGCGCCAGCTGAGGAAACCAGGGGAAGTCACTTATAAGATTCCTCAAGGTATATTCTCATCTCCCACCCCCTTGGAGAAAGTAGGGCAGCAGGATAGATAATGTTTTCTGACTGAACTCACAGCAAAGTGACAATATCAGAAATGCCAGTATCGCACAAGTACTTGCTTCAGGTGCCCCTCTGAGCTGCAGGGACTTGCATGAGCTGCCTGCAGACAGTTCGCAAGAAGCAAACAAGAGTATACGGAACACGCAAGCTGTTTGGAGAGGTTTTAGGAAATGGGCTGGGTAATTTAAAGAAGGTTTAAGTGGGACATAGAAAGAGGATTTTAGCCTTGTAAAAGGAGGCTGCACAGAAGGAAATATTCTTCTCTGTGCCCAGGAAGAAGAAGCAGTGAACTTCTTACATTGCAAAAGAGAGATTCAAAGTATAATCATTAGGGTAGGAAAACCAACACTGAGGGTGCAAGGGGCAGAATTTCCTTTCCATCTCCTTCAAAGTGGGGCTTGGTGAGGAAGAGTGGCTGTGGGCCAGGCCAGTGAACCAGGGCCTGAAGAGAGCTGACCAATGTTACTAATTTAAATTCAAATGTAATCATGGACTTTCCTTAGTCCTTTCTCTCAAATGAAAATAGATGATTGTGAAAGTGCTGGAAGCCTTTGGGTTAGAATCACCTTTGATTCTGGTACAAGAGTCTTGTACAAGTCCCTCCTTTGGCATGATTCCACTAGTTTCAGGGCAGTGGGTTTAGGTTCCTGTTATGGGCTTTGCATAAAGAAAGGCGGCATATTCTGCTGCTGGCTTTACGGGAAAGAGCTTTCCATGTGCATGAGATGACTGTAAAAATTACATCTTTTGTCTGTTGATGCAGGAGGACTGTTCACCTATGTTTCTGGAGCCAACTACTTTGGAGAAATTGTGGAATGGTTTGGTTTTGCCATCGCAACCTGGTCCTTACCAGCGTTTGCCTTTGCCTTTTTTACTCTTTGTTGCATCGGGCCACGTGCTTATCACCATCACAGGTATCAAATTGTTCCTGCCATATACTGCTGCTTGCTCTTGGGGTTCAGATTGCAAAATTCCAGGGAGGAGCAGAGGAGCAGGGCCAGTGTTCAAGACAGATAAAAATGAAATTTAATAGTATGTACAAGAAGTATATTGGCTTGTTCGTCACCGAGTGAAAGTAAGGCAGTGGGCTGGAGCTTCTGTTGAGTCAAGTGGGCCTGATAGTCATTTAATCTGACATAAGTTACATCACCATTGAAGCCCCGTGCTGAAGCCCCTTGTTGAAGCCCCTTTTTATTGAGCCTTGTAAATGTGATCCTTTTCTAAGGGTTTCCTTGCAACCTTTGCAGTCATTTGGAGTAGATATGGTTCTCTGCTTTGAATTCCTAAAGTTTCTACTTTAGGTCTGATGATAGAACCTTAACAGTATTACCAGCTTCCACTCATCTAAATAATCTGGTGTAAATACTTTTGGAACCCTCTTTTGCAGAGTAACACAGAGATTTCAAAGCAAGGCAGTTTGAAGGAGTTTAAAGGTTCCTCAGCTGAGCTGTACTGAAACTGTGCAGTTTCCTTGTATGTATGCAGGTTCACTCTCTTGCTTATTTTCTTTCAGGTACTATCTCAAGACATTTACGGACTATCCAAAATCAAGGAAAGCCTTGATTCCTTTTGTTTTTTAATGATGAAAATACGGACTCTGTGTTCTGGTTTTATAGGTCTTTTTTCAATTCCTAGTTTTAATGTTAGGTCTGATTATAATTAATTGTACAAATGATAACCTGGGTTTGTAACAGACAAGAAGGTAATTTGGAACTGAAGTTTATGTTTTTAGTTACAGGGGAAATTGCAAATAGCTGTGGGCAAAGGGACTCCCCAAACAACATGTTTGTTTTCAGCGGAGTTCTGCCTACAGAAAATGGATATATAACTGCACTGGCATCAGACAAAAGGCATTTGCTAGAAACTCATGCAGAAAAGTATAAAGTAAGCCCATGACTTCAGAGAAAGTCTTCAGCAGCAACCCCAATGTATAGCACTTCTGCAGCTGCTTCTTCCTGCCTCTATGCCTCAGTACATGTGCCCTTGCCCCGCCAGCACTGCTCCAGGTGTTACCACACTTTAAACCAGAGTAGTGGTCTCCTTTGCCAGGAAAATAACTCAGAAGTTAATTTTCATCCAAAAGTCATCTTAGCTTCAAAACTATAATGCAACAAGAGGGTACCTGTGCCAGCACAAGGCTGGGAGCGGTGTGCCATGGCACAGAGACGATGCAAAGTACACCGAGATGAAAGTATCTCAAGCTGGCACTCACAAACACAATGTCTGTGTTCCTTCCTTAAGCAATACTCTCCTCACTGTCAGATGATTAATCTTAAACCATCAGGTTTGGTTTTTTAAATGTACTTTGTTAAAGCAATTGCAGCTCCATTAGGATCTTTTTCTTTTACAATTCCAGAGCTCTTTTCAGAGTAAAAATCTGTCCACTCAAACCCACCCAACTGCTATTCATAAGAAGACTTGAGATAGTGTTACATGACAAAAATTGAAACAAATAAAAAGCCCTGTGTTGAAGAAAATGTTCTCCAACACTGGCAGTACATTTTGTCTATGGAGAACATTTTCAGATACTCACATTAGGAAATGATACAGAGATAATACTGAATTTTCAGAGAAAAAAAAACCAACAAAACCCAAACAGGTTGTCTCTTAGGAGTTTTTCCAAAAAATGTCATTAACCCTAATGGGAAAATATATTCCCACAGATGCTGATAGTTTTAGTTACCCTTTAGAGCATAAAATCCTGCTGAGAATTATGCTGAGTAGCCAGAAAGAAAAAGACCAGACCACACATACTAAACATACAGAACATACTGTCTGCTGCTGCTGGAGTAAGCTGACCGACTGTACACAGTTTTCTACAAAACACAATAAAATTTATGTAAACCACGGAGCTGTGCTAGCCTGTAACTTACTGTTTGCAGAAACAAGTCTCTGTGATACTGCTTACCAAGGCCTGCTCATGCTGGCTTCTTCCTTCTGGGCAAACCCTCCCTTGCTTATATTATTGATTGACTTCATTACCATAGAGCAGAGCAGCCAGCTGAGGCTGGGTCCCAGTGCACTAGTCCCTGTACAGTGCACACAAGAGCCAGAGCCTTTGCTGCGTGTAGGCAAACGTGAGGAGGGGATAAAATGAGACGCAACCAGAATTGTCATTGCACAGGTCATGAGTTTCACATCAGCACCACAAACATATTTTTCCTTTGCTTCCTTATTTAAACCACCCATGTGGAAACACACTGGGAAGGGGGTTGCTGGATGTGAAGTGAGGGACAGAAAGGTTGGAGTGCCAAGGATACTGGGTGGGAGGGTATGGCCTCTTCCCCAGGTAGCAGATGCTGAGTATGAGCAGCAGCCATGCTTCCCATAGCTCTCCAACTCAGCATCCCCTCCTTGACAATTCCTCCTTGTGGTTTTCTCCCCAAAAAGCCTAGCAAGTGATCAGAAAGCAAACAGCCCATGGGTGCCGGTGTTCCTAGCTGCTGTCTCCTCCACCTGTTTCTGAGCCAGACAGAGAGCAGGGACCAAGCTCTGCCTTATCCTTTGGACCTGAACAAGGCTTGTGCAGACTTCTCTATCCCTCTTACCTACCTCTCCCATCGGAACAGGATTATTGCCTGCACTTATTTTATCTTGGTTAATATTCACACTACATGGACCACTACTGCCAGTGTCAGTCCCATGCCTGGATATCCACTGCAAGGATCTGGTGGGAGCACTGATGCTGGCCTAAGGTGGGAGATAGATTGTCTGCAGCCTGGGGGCCCCACAGCCTGGCACCCCTGCCGTGGCTGAGCACAGGATGTCCAACGTGCTGGGCGCCTTGCAGGAACAGCTCCACTGTCTCTGTCGTGGGCCTTGGACATATCATGTGGAAAAGGGCTGCAGGCAGGAGAGGAGCACATCTTCCTTCTGCCCCCTCCTGTGGCATTTTTGGAGAGCAGGAGCAGCACACACCCTCTTTAAACCCCCTACAAGCAAAAAATGCAGTTAATTGTGGTGGAGAAGAGACACAGACTCTCCTCTTGTCGAGTTCCCCTGTGGGGCTGGTGGCTGCTGCCCTCCCAGCCTGCCCCACTGTGCACGGGAATGCTCAGGGCAGCACACCCGGGGCCACAATGCTCCTAAGAAATTTCTTTCACCATCCCTTAGTTTTGTAAGGAAAAATACATTCCCCTTGTCTCTGGAAGAAAAAACACAGGGGACATTTTCCACTCAAGCCTCTGGAGGCTATGTATGCATATGATACCAGAACTGACTGTAAAATGACTCAAAAAGCAGCATTTTTCTGACTTTTTTGCAGTGTCCTTTTGTTCTGCCAAATGAGAAGTGTCCTCCTCTGGGAAGCTTTCTAAATAATAGCTCATTCCTTTTTTCCCTCCTTTTGCAATATTGTTTTTCTCTTTGGTTTCCCCCCATTGTTCACATTTTAGTTTTTATTTAGCTCTGAGGAACATTTATGTGTAGGTGCTGTTCCCCTGGAGGAAGCCTTCCTCAGGACAGCTCTGAGTGTTGCTGCTCTGCTAGAAAGACCTCTTGTACATGGAGCTGATAACCCAGCCTTCATCCCCACTGGCAGCCTGCTGGGAAAATTAAACCTTTACACCCAGGATTCTTGTAATTTAATTATTTTTGTATTGTTCAAGTGCTTTCTCCGCAAGCTGACTTCCCGTAAACACGCACTATACCGCTGTGGGAACACACAAATGGCTTAATCATGCATCTGACAGTTTCTTCTGCGAAACACATTTTCTGCACCTAAATCGTCAGGCAGGCCACTTACTGACACCAGAATTTAGATATGTAATCTCTTCTGACAACCTAAACCAGAGCTAAACATTGTTCACTGGGAGGTGAACCGGAGAACAATGGCACTTGCCAGCCCTCATTCCCATCTTTGTGTGCCACACACTTCAGCCTTTGCCTGGCTTTAGTCCATGCTTCAGATGAGAGGTCACTCAAGGCAATAGAAAAAAGGCCCCAGGCAACACAGGACATTTGTAGCTATTGTTTTAAAGTGCATGTTTTACATAATATATTTGCAAAAAAGGCAAAAGACCCCAATTTTGTCCCCTGAGTGGCTGTCTTTAGCAAAAGTACTCATCTGGCAGATGCACTCCTGCTTCCATTAGACTCCTGGAACACAAAGCCTCTTATGCTTGGCCAGAAGCTCTGACTGTTTCTGCAGAAATACCAAACTACAGTGTGTCCTGGAACCACGAATACCGAGAAACTCTGTCTAGGTAGGTAGAGTGCTTTAAGGGCTTAGGCTTAAGAATATCTGGTTTGTACTCTTGATGGTGTCACTGACTGACTGATGAACTTCAGCAAGTTACCATTCTTGAGGTTGTTTTCCTTTCTATTTCTTGTCTCTGGAAATGGTCTTGAAGGCTAGGATTTGTTTTCATAGTACTCGGCAAAACTGTCCCCAAACCCAGCCTGTTGCATATTCTAGGGCGACAGAGTTATTCTAATATTGCAGAATATTGTAAAGACATGTAAGATATCCAAATGCACTGAAACAGATCTTAAGAAGATACCACTCTGATATTTCATCACAGAAAAAGGCTAATACATGTCACCCACTGAACCTTAGGATCATTTGCTGACATGAGAGGGATTGCCTGCTTGTATTTGATTCACTTGTCAAATTAACAAAATCTTTTTAAATGCAAATCACCACAGGGTCTCATTTTAACCTAAGCACAGTCTTTAAAGCCTCATATCCTCTCTTCTGCCACCTCTTGGGTCCACCTGAACTGGTCTAATTTCTCAGGGCATGCTTTTCCAGAGAATTCTCCTCTCAAACCCAACACTGCTGTCACTGCATGAGTAATGTGATGTAGGAAGCACAGACATCTACTGCTTATTCAGGGCCAGGGCCTGCTGGCTCCTCGTAAGTAGTACCATGCTCTCTGAGTAAATGCATTGATGGCCACTGAGCTGGTCAAGAATATGCCATTATTCGCTACAAACAGAGGCAGCAAGTTTGATCACTGTGGGAGTAAAATCAGCAGGCAGACATCAAGAAGTGCCTAATGCTAACACCTGGAACAGTAAAGGAAGACATTAGGGTTGGTTCTGGTTCTGGTTACCACAAGTTATAAATCCCTTTCCAATGAACTTGTCTTTAGAGCTGTAAGTGCAAAATGAAAAAGACACAGTGTTAAGAAGTTAATTGAATTAGCTCCTTTGCATATTCAGGAAAGAACAGACTGAACTTAACTGATACAATGTTTGGAATATTTCCACCACCATGGCATTCAGCTGGGTGCTGAGCCTCTCCCCCCAGCAGAGTCACTGGAGACATTAGCTCCTCCAGGCAGTGATTCACAGCACCCAAGCTGGAAGCCTACAATTCCACATAGGAGGCAGGAATGCTAGAAAGCACACCCTAGTGAGCCCACATCCATCCATTAATGGCATATGCATTGCTTATGGCCAGGTGGGATACAGCTGGTTCTGGGCATCTCTGACCTGCAGTATCATTCCCAGAACCTGAGTTATCCTGCTTGAGTATTTCTCCTGTCAGCTGCAGCATCACAGGCACTTGCCAAGTTGCTTTCCAGTCTACTTGCCTGCTTTTCCCAAATGACTCCCACATCTCTGGCAAGAGACCAGCTTGCAAATGATTTGGAAATCTGCCTCTGCCAAAATAGCATCTCTGCCATTTGACCAGAAAATCCGTGTTTCAGATGTCTGCAGGAACAGAAAACCTGTTCTTTCACCAATTACAAACTTGAAAGGCGTTCAAGTAGAGGAAACCAAGAAAACGCTGTTCACAGTGGATTTCTAGAGATGTGGGAAGCTGGCTCTGGCAGGCCTCCAGACAATTTTAAAATACCAGCGGATACCACTCTTGGGATAAAAAGCTGGTTTGGAGGCATTAAAATACATTTGCACCAATGATCCTGCAGATCTAAATCCTCTCTTTTCTCTGCTGGGAATTTATAAGTGGCACTCTGGTAGTAAACAGGAAAATGTGTATTTCAGCACTGAACACACTAATCCTGCCTTCTGTGCAGCGGGTGAAACTTCAGCCTCGCATGCCCTGGCATCCTTGCACACTGAGCAATGTTTCTGAGGGTCTTAACTGAGCTATGTTGGGCAGTCCTCTTACATGTGATAGAACTGCAGCTTCACAGCCAGCGAGCTGGAGTCCGAGCCCAAGTGGCTGTCAGCATATCTGTAGAGAAAGTCATAAATAGCAAAATGCGGTGATTGTCCCAAAACCGAGATGGACGCCCTGGAGCTGATAACACTGGGCTGAACTCAGGCTTGGCAACTGGTGCATCGCAGCACATCAAGTAGGGAAATTCTTCCTGATCTCAGCAAGGCTCTGGTTTCACCCACATTTTCTCTGTTCAGATATATTAGTGGCCTGTAGCCAGTGATTTTCAGCACTGTTCCTAATCTGCATCCAACCATGTGCTAGCCACAGCAACTTAGGCAAGCTTCTTTTCATAAAGCAATACTCTGACTGAATATTCAGTCTGAGCCCATTTCTGACTGAGATGCTGTTTTGCAGGTATTTCAGAATTTCTCCTCTCCCTACTCTTGGGCTCTTAATGCATTACCTACAAGGGAGAACAGACTGACTTTGTGCCCTTATGTCTTTCCCTTTTTATTTGTTATCAGAGTAATGCTCTCCAGTCTGGTTCGGCTCAAGTAAGGACTTGACACTCCTGCAGTCCAGCTGATGGTATCTGCCCTTCTGGCAGGATGGAGGCCAACCCACACAGCTCTTCTTCCCTCAAGTATCCCATGACGGCAAAACCTTGCACCATTTGGTCCCGTTTGATTAACTTACAGCTTGCACTGGTTTTCTTTTGTTCATGTGCCAAGAACAACCTTTGAAGAGTTTCCTGATGCCTTGAAAATGGGTGTCAGCATTTGCTCTCCACTTGGAGGATTTGAGCTTCAGGCTCTCAGGGATGCTGCAATTGGGATTTTGCCACCCTGGGTGGTGCAAGCCTGTACTCTACATACTTCTGTTATGCACCTACCCAGCATGCAGCCTACAATCTCAGGTGGTCAATATAAGACAGTGGAGGAAAGAAAACTAACAGTTTCATGCTTTTTAAAGCAGGTGAAGTCAGAAGAAAACATAAGAGAGCTAATTCCCATGATTCAGCAGGTCATGGAGGAGGCAAATACATGGGTGACTTCCTTGTACGACCTGGGAGAGAAGAAAGGGCCAGCTCCTGCACTAGGGCAGGGGGTCTGTGGCAGGATTGCCTAGCTTGGAAGGTCAGCCCAGGTCAGATGAGGAGCTCCATATGAGGTTCAACGAGAGTAGGTAACAGTGGACAACTCTGCATGTTCAGGGCATCATCCTTGCTCTGAGCATGGTGTTATATTCCATGAAGCAGGGTAATGATAGCAGCTGATAGGCTGAGGGTCCCCTGGGACTCTGTTGGCCAGGGCTCTGTTTAGACCCAGTCTGTCTTCGACTTATCCCAGGCTGGATGAATGACTCCTGCTCAGAAAGGTTATCAATCAAAAATTTACTAACTTGGCTTCCTTTATGAGATAAAGTGGGTTCTGATGCTGCCCAAAACTTACCCAATTGTCTAAATTTCTTCTGTTCTTGTAATCCAGACATCATCTGGTTATATCTCACTAATCATTATCATTCATTTGCAACCAATGTTCAGTGAAACCAATCCAGACCGCCAAGCCCTGGCCTTATGGCAGCTGGTGCCGTAGTACCACGTTCCCCTAGTTTCTCTAGCTGTGAGCACAATTTGTCTGGGGTCCACTGACACTGTGTCTTTGCTGCTGCTCAGAGGACATGACAAGCTTTTTGTCAGTCCCAGCCATCCCTGCTCCCCTGGATGAACCAGCAACTGGGAACTGTGTAAAATGGAATTTGAGTAAATGAAAGGAATGGTCTTGATTATGCCAGGTGCCCTGGGCAATTAGTGGGTGACAGAGAGGGAAAGATCTTCACCACTGCAGCAGAACTGGCATCCCTCAGAAAGGCAGTGAGCGTGTGATGGCTCCTGATTAAAGCACCACGCTTCCTCCACTGAACACACTTTTGTCTGGCGTTTTCTGCTGTGCTTAGGCTTTGAGAGGAGGAACAGCCACAAGGGATGACTCAGACTGGGCAATGACTCAGAGTGGAGCTGGCTCACAGGCCAGCTGCAGCCTGACAGCACAGGGCTGGCGGGTGGATGCAGGCAGTGATGAGGCTGGAGGGCTCTCAGCATGCTCTTCTCATTAGCAACCCCAACAAAGGATGCAGTGACTTCTCCTTGGCAGCTTTTAGCACATTCTCTGCCAAAAAATGTCCCAAGTGTTTACCTGCTTCCATCTGACTTATTCTTCCCTCTACATGAGTGACCAGGCTTAGTTTTGGGATTGCAGGCAAGGGCTCAATCCCTGCCTTTATGCGATAGCACCAAAGCCTACTGCAAATGCCTGTCCTAACACATCTGACACTATATTTACCTTGTTTCATGTATGTATCACACTGGGGACTCATCAGTCCTGAGGCTGATTAATGCACCATGGTGACCACACCATGACACCTGATCAAGGGATCTCTGTGGGACTTGGAAGGAATTCCTGTGGAGGCTTCCTCCAGTCTGGAGAACTGCTTCACTTTAGCAGCTGATCCTTGCAAGAAGCAGCTCCTGGTACCACCCTCCAGCCAGAGCTATGGTAGGGAAGCTGTTGTGAGATCCAGGCGCACATTCACTCTACCGAAGTGGATGCAATGCCCTCCCTGTCCTGCTGGAGACAGTCCTTCTGTATGAAAACATGTTGCCCAGCTGCTACCATGGGAAACGGTAGGAAGGGCTAAGAAACATATTCAGAAGAGCTCAAAGAGTAAAGCAAACTCCTTCCTCTGGGAAAAAAAATATACACACCCAAGACTGGACACAGATTTATTTCCCTCCCTCTTTCCTGAGCTAAGGAAGGTAACAGAAGCAAAGATACATTATCCTGAGTGGAAATATTGGAAGCAAAGTTGTTTTGGACTTGTTCCTTTCTGAGGAGCAAGAAGGTAAGAGGGCAGGTGGCTGGAAGAACAGCTCATCAACGGCACACTGCTTGAGTCAGGCCAGCTCTTGATGCTGGGTCTGAAACCCTTTGTTATTGTCTTTTATTTCTCTTCACCGGAAAGATTTCTCAGTTGCAGCAATGTGTGTTTGGTGATGTCTTTGTTTCTCACTCTGAGAAGATGCTGACAGTCTCATTTCCTACCAACTGCAATGCTGCAGTTGCTTAATGTAGCGTGTTGTTATGTTACGAGTTTTTCAGAAAGAGTATTACGTCCCATTGAAAAGATTTTATGAAAATATTATGAGTGTTTTATTGTTATAGCCATAAACATCAGATGCTGCACAAGTTTCAGTCCAAACAGCCTAAAACCGTATTTACTTCAATAACATTACAATGTCTAATTTGTATCTTTCCATTTGAGAATGTGTTCACACCTGCAGGGAATTACCTGTTTTCAGATAAAATTACTTATTACTAGTAAATGAGTATTATTTTGACTTACACTTACAGTTGCTAATAATGCAGGATGGGGAGGGAGAGGAACACGTGTGTGTACCAGCTGTCATTTCACTCCTATCTAAACAGCATGAAGAAGTTACCAGCAGTCATTGCAAAAAGATTTCCTTTCTTCCTCTTTGAGTACAAGTATAACAGCTGCTGCCTCTGGCAAGTATAACTTTTGCCCTATTGATGTTCATCCCATACAGAATTTTATAACAGATCAAACATAAAACCTGCAAACAACAAAATGGTAAAAGCTGTGCAATGAATCAAACTAATTTCTCATGTTTGACACCCAAGTGAGAAAAAAGAACAATCTGGTCACATGAAGATGTAATGGCCCTGGAACCAGACCTGTCCCTTTCACTACTGTAGGAAAAAGCGCAGCAGCAGCAGAAGTTATCACCACTTGTCACTCAGTGGGGAGCTGCCTCAGATTTGCTGCAAGTCCTTTACTGTTGCTCTATCAACAACTGTGCTCCTTCTACCTCTGGGCAGCAAATCACTTTCTTGATAGAAACTATTTATTTGTCCTACATTAAGACATGAGAAAATGCCTTACCTTGGGACACTTAAATAGCACGTTGGGGCTCCTCTGCTTGGGACTGCTTGCCTGCTCTGCTCTCTGCAGACACTTCTGTCTGGTTCAGAAATATAACTTCTCCTCACCTGAGCTGATGAAGTAGATGGAAGCACATCATTTTGGTGGTGCACACAGCTTCTTCTCATAATTGTTCAGTGTCATGGCCACAAGGAGAGTTTACTTAGGGGAAGCTCTGTCAAGGCAGCCTGGATAGTGCAGCAAACAACAACCCATGTTGCACTACTTCTAGAGGGCAGCTAAACCTTTGCTGAGCAAACCCAATCCCTATTACTATGAATCACAGAAAAAAAATCACCTTCTTAGTACAGGCAACCCCCAAGTCCTGATTTTATTTCTTCTTTTTCATCCAAGCTGCTCAGTTACTGTCTTAGCATCATTTCTGATTACCCTCAGCCTGTGGAGTTAAAACCTGTGGGGTTTAAGACCATATGTAACCTTTACAGCATAATTCCTTGTTTGTCTCCTCTTCATTCTAAGGACCTTACCTTTGTCCCTCTGTCTGTCCTACAGGTACATTGCACTATATCCACATACTGTCCAAAAAGGCTTCAGGCTGAGGTGAAATCATTTGGATCAGCTCACTGCAAAATAGTCTTGAAAGAGATTGACTAGTATTAAGGACTTTGAATTCCCTTATTAAAAATCCAGTGGGTTAACCACAACAGAACTCCTAAGTACATAATTCTAAGTGCTTGCCCAGAGATCCAGTGTATCAGTCTCCAGGGTTAAGCTTCTTGAGTTACAGCAGCACTTTTTTTCTGCCAGACCTAATGGACAACACAGTCAAAGCAAATTCTAGACCTAATCCTCCTTCACAGGGAGCTGATTTTGATTAGTAAAGTGGAAGGTGCAGAGCAGCCAGAATCTATTACATATGCAAGGAGCTAAAATAACTATGATACTTTTGGACAAACCACATTCACTCAGAAGGGCAAGTGGCTGGAAAGGAGGATTCCTATGGTTTAACTGCAGCTGAAGTGAGAGGCACTCAGCTAGCATTCATACTATAGCAGTATAACTCATCGTTCGACCAAAAGTCAAGATCTTGATGTGGAAATGATTAGGTAAAATCCAGTGATTTGTTCTCAGGCAGAAAAGAGGGATTAGAATACTGAATTAACCTCTTATAGTTTGAAAAATACATGCATCTTTATTCTCCAAAGCCAGGGCCAAGTCACAGCTATTACTTTTAGGCATAATTCTCTGTTGAAATCAAAGGCAAAAGTGGACTAGAAGTCAATGGTGCCATCTGACCCTTCAGTAGGTCCTCACATGCTCTTAGCTTTGCAGAATGTAAGGAAGGTGATGTTAATCATCCAGCATGAGCAGCTGCTGCTGGAGCTGTTCCATGGCTGAAGTGCTGCTCAGCCAGGGGCCAGCAATTCCTCCAAAGTATATTTAATTTAGCAGTGTAATTTTGTGAGCATATGTCTTGAGAAGCAGCAGCCACTGGTATGAATAAATATACCTACTACCCAGCTTGAAGCAGGTCTACTTGAACAAGTGATAGCAAGAACTGGGATACCTGCCTAGCATTTCTGGCTCAGTATTTGATCTGTTGCACGAGTTTTAGCAAGACATTTCTCATTACAGCCATTTCCTGTCCAGTTTGTCAAGTTGGAAGCACTTTCTAAGACAGGCTGAATATAATCCTGTCTTTATGAAGCCTAAATGAAACAGGTCTCTGATCTCAGCCAGCGCATCCAGACCAAAATTGTTAAACTTATTTTTGAAAAAGAAGGGCTCAGCAGCATATTTACCAAAAGCAGCAGAGCTGAGGGCACACTGAAGTAACTGGGAGGCTGCAAAAAGTCTGAGTCCTCCTCTACGACTGCGGGGCAACTCACATAGTGAAACCAGGCAAAACTTGCTTTCAGTTAGATCCTTGACCACAACCCACTCACTGACTGGTGCTGGTTTAGACACTCCTGTAACACAAATGATTTTAAGGGAAATCATACAACTTGCGTGTCTAACAGGACACAGGTACTGGCTTTTCTTCCTTGTTCCGGAAATCCTTTCCAGCCTTTAAATATTCAGTCTTTTTCCAAATCCTATGAAATTCTGGATGGCAATGACCCTCCATGAGAAAAAGCTGAATATCATATAGTTACCCAGCACCAAGGTGCCAGCCACAGTGCTGCAGTATGCCCAATCCCATGCAGATGTGCTGCATGTGGTGGCACCGAGGAGGAGGAGTTGGCTTTGCTGGAGGTGCTGGTGGCAGGGAGACAGCATCCAGCCCTGTGTCCCTCTTGAGCTATTGAAATGATTCCTAGATTCATCCACTGTTTGAAGCTTAGAGCACAAGGAGAGGGCAAAGAAACAGGAAAATAAACTACTACTTTGTCAGCATTTTTTTCAAGGAACCCTGTGCTTTTCCCCCTGGATGATGCTAAAAGCTGTACAACCTCTGGAAGAAATGTTTGCTAAAAGAAGGAAAAAAATAGTAAATATACCTGTTTGTTTTCTCACTTAAAAGAAATATTTCCCTACAAACAGCAAAGGAACAGCAATATCCATTTTTTTTTCCTGAAAGCTGCACTGACTTGTTTAATAAGCATGACACAAGCTGCCGGTGTAGTTTCTAATGGACATGGGGAGACAAACCAGTCGATTGCTGCCTCAGGTGATGTGTTTCAACAGACTCCATGCTACATAGAAGCTGGAGCTCTCAGGCAGGGAAAAGACCCCTCCCCAGAAAGCCCCTGGGAGCTCCAGGCAAAGAAGCGAAGTCTGATGCAGGTCACGTAGTGCCAGCACAGGAAGCTGCCCCAGCTATGTCAGGGCCATGATCCCAGCACAAACCTATGCGTGCAGGCAGGAGCAGCCAGGCAGGAGGGTGAAGTGTGGAGGCTAGCCTCCATAGCCTTGGAGTGAAGGTGGGCATTGCCCCATGCCCGAGGCTGCCCAGGCAGACCATCAAGCTAGTGGCACTCAGTTTGTTTCCATTACGCCACTTCCAGAAAAATACTTTCTAGCTTTGAAATGGTGGAGTAGGAGAAGCTAAAAAGCTAAAAGGACTATTTATTTACAGTGAATCTTTGCTCCAGCAGCTAATGAGCAGAGTCAGCAGACTGAGTGATGTCTCCTCTAGATTGTTCACACCAGAGGTCACACAGTAGCTCTTTCAAGGGCACTGGCTTTGTGTTAGCTGTCTCTGCATGCAAAAGGATGGATAACCTTTATTTTTCAGTACCCATGGGCCGACCCCCGCAAGGTGCTGATCACTTTCTGAATGGCATCAAGCATCCAGTGACAAATGAGATGTCTCAGCACCTCTTAAGAGGTGATCAGCATCTGGCAGAATAAAAGGCTGCAGGGCTGAACGACCCAGACAGCCCACGCAGCAATAAATTAGACATTGCAGTTCCTGTGCTGGCAAATGTATTAGTCACTTGCACCCAGCAGTGCTTCTCACACAGCTGGGCACATTGACATTAAACCTTACTTGCACGGGGAAATGGCTCTTTCTTTCAAATATTTTCAAATGCCAGCCTGATTAATTTTCCTTTTTCAGGTTGTATTTTCCATCATTCAGGTTTTTGTTACAGAAGTTTGCATTTGTTTGCTTCCTAGTTTTCTAGTTCACACCTTTTGGTATTTTGACCTAAGGTCACACACGGAGACTATAATCATGAAAGAAAATGCCTAATATCAACAATCTCAAGTTGACCCCTTCCCAGCTTGAGTTGTATTAAATTAGGGCACTCCAAATTTGAGCACGGTATAAACCACCTTACACATGCAGTATTTGAATTGTAGTCAGCAGGGTGATTTTGGTGCCAATGAAACAACTGCCCTCAATTATGGGACTGCTTTTTTTTTTAGATCTCAGAAAGCATTTGCAGGCTAGTCTGCAGCACCTCAGCATGGCAGCCCACTGCTCAGTTCTAATGTACTGCCTGTTGCTATTGGCTGCCTACACTGAATTCAAAAATCCCTCTGCACCAGAAACCATGGGAAAATTGTATTTCAAAGTTGGATTTTAAGGCCTTACTCTTTGGGATTCATTGCTTTTTTTTTTTTTTTTTTTTTTTCCAAATGTGCAAACTCATTATTCCATTGTTTAAATATGAAAGGTGATGGGGGTTTGTCAGAGCCATCAAAAGGACCAGAAATGCAACCTTAGATCTGAATAAATTATCTTTTTTATTTCATGGGAAAAGCTTGATCTTGCGCTAATGACCATTGAGATTTATCAGCAAAACCGTAGGCATAAAATCCACTGCACTTGAACAGGATGACTAATTCAGCCACACTGCACACATGCTATGCAGGAACTTCTATTCCCTCCCTACGTAAAGAAGTATCTGTTGTTTACACCATTCACTATAAACATGAATTTTCTCAAGACGTGCAATGCAGACCAAGTGCTCCTGCCAGAATGTGAATATCCCACTTTGCTGACTTGTGGGTACTTTCGTTGTGACCCTTGTGTTGCACAATAAGGGTCATCAGTCACCAAACAGGCAAGTGAAATGCTGCTGAAGAACTTAGGAATTTCTTGTGCACTTGGTTAATGAAAAAAAAAAGGAAAGAAACAAACTGCCTGCTCTGAATTAACTGGTGTAAGGTATATCCACCTTACCACAGCTTAACCTTAGTTTGTTTTGATATGTCGGTCATTTTAGGCTCACTGAAGCAACCACCTACCTTTACCTGCAAGAACCTAAAAAGAAATATAAAACGAAGGGTAAACAAATGTGGGCTGTGAGCTTCCCTATAAAGAACTGTGATATATAATTATATGAGACTCCTGCATGTGGGATGAGTTATTTTGTTTTTCATTCCATGACCAGTATGGATAATTGGAAGGTCTTGGAGTAGTCTAACAAGTACAACTTATGGGCAAAGCTTGCTTTAAGGTGATTTAATTGTCTGTCCACTGAACGAGGTGCAGAAGCGGCAGCTTCCCAACCCTTGATGAACAGAGCAATCCTTCCCAGCTATCAGTAGCTATCTAAAAGTGAAGCACCCTTCCCTGCAATTTGACTAGGTTCCCTCTAATGTTAGAGGGAGACCCAGGCACCCCAGTGGGATATTCATGCTGACCCACCCAAGTGCCTCTCCTGCAATGAAGGTCTTCTGAAGTGCATACTCTTTCCTTCAGTTACAGAGGGAGCCCACTTGTCTTCTTTAATATATCAGCAGTGGTGTTGTAGTTGGGAGGATGTAAGGTCCAGGGCACTGCAGGATTCTAAGTGAGGGAAATTTGACTTACGGATCAGTCAGCATAGCTTAAAAAAAAAAATTCTTTTGGGCACACTTAAACCAGATCCTCATCTTTCACACAGCTAAAGTTAGATGAAATAAATCTTGTCATAATGACCAGTTCGTTTGTTAGAAGCAATCATCTCCCTTGAAGGTAAATCTGCACGCCTTCTCAGCCTTGCTATTGGCAGAATATTTATTTTGGGTTAACATGAAGGTTATTGCATTCTAAGGCAATGTGGATACTTGAGGAGAATAAACCTGCTTACGTGGCCAATGTAAAATATTTTTAATCCCTCCTTTCCTCACTTCTAAGCGACTGCTTTTTGCAGGTTTTAAGTAGATGACATGGTATCCCTAAATGATGAAATTAAAAGCCTGAATGGCATTCATCAAGCTACTAATACTCTACAGAGGCTCCCGCCTCCCTAAAGTCAGACTTTACAGTGTTTGTCTTCTTTCTCCTGCTCAGGAACACAGGTATGCAAACTAAGTGCTAGAGCAAAGAGGTCTTTTTGGCACCACAGCTCACATCAAACCTGCTAATGACAGCACTTCCCACGCATGCCACGCACAGAGTCAGAGGAGTGACAGAGGATCATTCCCAGAACCACCTTCCTGTCCCAAGCTGATTTACAGGAAGAAAAGTCACATTTAAAATCAGTAAGAGAAAGATGTCTATGCTTCAAATGATTACCCCAATGAGGAAAACCATCACCATCACCAAAAACCTCCAAAACTTTGTAATATATAACTTCGAAATGCATAAAATGCACTCGGTGTAGCTCTGAACTCAAGATGTAACATTTTCTATAGATGAAGCTGAGATGTGACCAATATAGCCTGCTGCTAAAGAAAGCAGTTTTCAAGGTCTCTTAAGGTCACTTTTTCCGCTGGAACTGAAATGCAGATGCTTCTCTCCTTTTTTTTCCCCTTTATTTTTACGGTTGCATGACTCTTCAGCAATTGCAGATCCAACCACTATCTAATCTTCTCTTTCTCTTGGAAATTCTAGAGTGCCCCTCTTTATATTAAATTATTGACACTCTAGTGGAGAATGGAAGAGATCCCATTATATTATTTTTCCTTCATTAAGTTTCTAATTACTGTGGTTTTGATATTGAAAAGCACTAATTAATGTTGTGAATATGTAGTGTTAGTAATGCTCTTCAATTGAATTTATACAATTTAAAGGAAAAAATGAAATATATAGTAGAATTAAAGGCTGAGAAAATGTATAAATTATGTAAGTGTAAAAAATGCATAGAACTAATTGCTAGTATCTCATAACCAGGCATTCTGAATCCAGGAAACTAAATTTGAGTGTTTTAAAAAAATACAAAACAGTCTAAATACAAAAAATCTCAGTTGAAACAACTCACAATGAAGCCTCTCAAAGAGCTCAAGCTGCTGTCGGTTGTGATTGAGGCTTTCTAATATTTGGCTTTTAAGCTACAGGTTATGTTTTCCAAATAGATTCCTCCTATGTAATTACTGAAAGGCAGTATTTAGTTCTTTTTTTTAAACTTGTATACTTATAATTACATATTTGACTAAGTGTAACCACATCTCTGAGCATCCTGTGTTTATAAACAATCATGTGCTTGAATATAATTATTACACCACTGCAGTATTTTCTTTTTTGTGCCACCTTTATCTCTCTGATGTATGCTTACAGTCTGAACTTCATTTTAACACAGGGCTTTCTTCACTTGAGAATTTGCTTAAATTTGGTACAGCTTACCGAAAATTTCAGGCTGTGAGCACCAACTGAGAAGTGCTTGTAGAGGATGTTACTGTAAGCTCTTCACAATGATTTGAAAAAAATATTATCAAAAATGCATCACTTCCAATTTAGCTTGTTGAGGCAGATTCACACATACTCAAATGTAAAACAAAGGCAAAAACGGATGCTGACTGGATATACAGGAGTGACAGCCAAACTGCAGTGCCAGGTGTTGCACAAAGCAGCAGACCATGCTAGCAAGTCTCACTCATAATTAGATATTGACTTATTGACTTGGAAGGAAGGTTGTGCTGACCAGGACATCACAGGAAAGCCTGAACCCCACCTCCAACCCCATGTAATTCACAAACTGCTTTTGGGCTCTTCCCGCAGCTCTCCCAAAGGAGAAGGTCAGCCTCAGTGCAGAAGGCAGGGGTGATGGAGCCCTTCCCCAAACCCAGCACTGTGCTCCAGATTTCCCTGGGGAGGGGGTATCACTGGGGCTGGGTACCCCCATAAGGTATTGATGCATAAGGTGCATCAGCACACCGCGCCCAGGCACTGGCAGAGTTAGTGCCTAGGTCTCAGAGGCCCCATTTCAGAGCTGCTGTGCTGCTGCAGCTGGGACTCCACTTGCTCCTTACCCAGCCCTAACAATTACATTTGGCTATCATTAACTTAGCTAAATAAGAACATTAGCTTTCAAATATAGCTTGTCCACATCTTGTAGCAGGATGATTTTTCCAGTTTAGCTGAACATTTTCAATTTTTATGCAATTTGCGTACAATTTCAGTTGCAGCATCTTCCTCCCTTCCTTCCTTCCTAATCCCAACCGCAAACATAAACTCAGCTGCTGAGCAATTTAAAGACCCAGTGCTCTATTCAGATTATTCTCTCAAGGTGAGATCAACCTGACCAAAAATAAAAGGGTACAGTGTAGGTGTGTCCATCTGCAACGCCTTCTAGACTCCTTCTGCAGCTAATCCTATAGGATGTATCTAAAGCAGGTCAGATGAATGGTACCCAGGAAAAACCTGTTTCCCTCCTCTACCTCACCAGGCTCTGATGCTGGTGACTGCACTGCAGACACTTAAAACTGGGTAAGATGAATAGCAGACCTTCTTTCCAAACACAGGCTTGCCCACCTGTCTGATGCCTGCTCAGATAAGCCTTATTGTCAGTTCAAGCTCAAGCTCGGCTAAACCAGACCACTTCATCATGCAGCTCTTCAGTTGCTGTTTAGGCCAGTGTTCACTTATGCTTACAACTGGGGGCACATCTTTGGTCCACACCTCTCTCTGTGTCCTTATTCAGGTTATGTCTGAGCCTTGCACGGTTTGCTCTATAAATAATTCCTGACACAAAGGCTTTCTGTCTCTATCCGTACAGCTAAGGCTCTCTTTCAAGCTGTTGCTACTCTGAATCATGCTTATTCCTTGTCCTGCCCTTAATAAATGCAATCCTGTCCTGCAGATAATCACTCTAAATGCCACAGCAAAGGATATGACTCTAGCTGGTCCTCCGGTGCTGTCATGCCTATCTTTGCATTTCTTCCCTAGCTTGCTACTCTGTCACATCAGATGAGACATTTGTCCTCACTTTCAAGTCCTTCCATAGCCTGCACTAGCTCTGCCTGTCTCGGGCACAGCCTCTCACACATGACAGAGCCAACCCTGCCATCGCCCATCAGTGGGTGGTATCACCCACTTGGTATGTTCTCATATACAGTCCTGCGGGTGCCACGCTGCCCAGCTTGTCTGGGAGGAGCTGCTGCACACAGCTACAAAAGTAATGCACCTTAAAAATTCCCCTTTTCCTTGCTAGAAACACTTGAGAAGTCAGGCTTCCTTTTGAGAAGCCAAATACTGTCTCACTCATGCCTTGTGACTGTGCGCACAACCTCCCCCATTAGGTCAGGAACTGTCCCATGCAACTTCATTGCCTTGCATGTTGGGCTTCTTGTCCATGACTGGTGCTCTCATATGCTACAAATTAATAGATCTAAAGCAGCAACAGCAGTCACCAAGTCACAATCAACATCTGCATGATAATTTAAAGAATGGTTGACTTACTAAGAGGCACAGCTGTAATTTAGAGGTAATGCGTGCTGTTAGTAGTGCTGCGAGAAACTGAATGTGTTTGTCACTCCTTTGATGATCCTCCCACTTAGAAGCATTGCAGGTTTGTTTATTAATATCTGAAAATGTCTACTACGAAGAAAAAGACTTTTAAAATCCAGAGGGACTGGGGGCTGGGGAGGCAAGCAGGAGGTGAAGAAAGAGGTGGGTGCCTGCTGGTCATCTTTGAATCATGTGCCTTAGATGATTTGTGTAGACTATATTCTAGAATGTTCAGTGGAAATGTTTTATATTGAGGGTTTTTTCTTCTGAATTTTGTGTTAAATAAATTTGTGTCTTTGAGTCTTACATGGGAGTCCTTGCTGTGATGGGAAACAAATTAGTCCTTACTTAAAAGAAGCTATTGTTCTGAAAGAGTATACAGAAATCTCAAGTAGGATCATTTAGCATTATTACCCAGGTTGGTTTTTTTTTTTGTTTTGGTTTTGGTTTTTTCTTTCCAGTAAAGCTTTTTGAGCATGTATTACTGTGTTGCAGGTTTAAACATACATCTCAAAGTTTAGGTGCTTTGCTCAAAAATCAATTAAATTCATTATGGATGTGCTGGACAGATCTGGAACGCAAAACCTGGCTTGTTCTCTGATTTTCACGCTTATCATTTGTGGGGTATTTTAGGACATACATGTGGGAGTGTGAGAGAGAAGGTATGTATTAAACTTCTGGAGTGACACTTAATAGCTCTGGTATTTTCTGGACAAATTGTAAATTGTAATGAAAATTATCTTGGATCTGCTATGCAATGAACCTCTTTGTGAAGGATACTATGTGGGTTGGAGAAAAAAACAGCATGAAAGTGTAAATTCTGTTAAA
The DNA here is from genome assembly GCA_026283785.1 of Coracopsis vasa. NCBI lineage: Eukaryota > Metazoa > Chordata > Aves > Psittaciformes > Psittacidae > Coracopsis > Coracopsis vasa. The sequence continues at coordinate 86,701 of JANHGB010054556.1, forward strand.
ATATCAAAGACCAAATTTTCTCCTTTTGCTGTTAAAGATAAAAACAGAAGACAGTTCCTTAATTTAAACTAAAGGATGAGAAGAAATTATGCTGCAGGCATACTGTAAATTCAGTGAGCTTTACTTAACTTGTAATACTTCTCTCTCCTAACTTTGCTGATGTTCAAGAGGCAAAACCTGAAAGGATGTGTGTCTTGCCAAGGTGATGGTGATGCACCTTATGTTGTAAAGTAAATGGGAAGAAGACCATAAATCAGCTTGGCAAATCAATAAAAAGAACTATCATCATGCTGGTTGTAAAAATCATTTTGTATAGGTATGTACCTCCAGCTGCCCAGTGGTGAATGCATACAATAATCATGGTTTCTATTTGTAAAGAAATGCTTATTTATGCTGTCATATGGGTACTTTTTAGGCTATAATTTTTAAGTATTTTTAATTGCCAGTATAATTTTATTAAAGTCTAGCTACATTTCTGCTTCCTTGCTATTTAGACCTTTGCAGTCAAGTAGGAAAAACTGCAATAAAATAGGCACTGGGAGCCAAGCGTAACTGGAAACCTGTATATTTACAAAATGTACAAAGTCTTCTTCTCATTGGCACTTATTTCATGAGCAAATACTCCTGGCATATACCCAATACGGGCTGCTGAAGGATGTTGATACAGAGCCACTGCCTTTTCAGGCACTTCACATGCTGGTACCAGGCTCAAGCTTCACTGAAATACGGTTGCATCTCCTCATGTGATTTCACTGTCACTGCCAATATTGCAGTTGTTGCTGGAACAGCTGTGCTGGCAAGAATCTGTACTGAGGTGTAAGAAAAGACAAACTAATCTTGCAAGCTGCTACTGAGGAGTTCCATTTCCAGGCTGAGGTTGCTGAGAGCGGACACCAGTGCCAAGGGGCGCTTCCCCTGCCAGCGGGGCCTCATGCCTTGGGAAGGCTGAGCTCCTTTGAAACACATTTTCAGCATCCACCGAGAGCTCCGAGCAGGGCAGGAGTCCCCTGCATCCAGGGGCCTGCCATAGTGTGTTCCCCCTTGACGGGACAGGGGGGCAGGCCCGGCTCGTCAGTATGAGGTGCTGTGGGCCAAGAGTGGGCTCTACAAGGAGTGTGGTTTTGCCGTGGATGGGATGTACTTCCTGAGGGCTCTAAGATCACCTCCTTTTAGACTCCCGGAGGCAAAACGGTGCTTCCCCTACACCTTGTCAAGAGCACGGCTGATGGGTAGCCCAGGAACTACAATTCCCGGCATGTCCCGCGCGAAGCCGGCCCGCACCGGAAGCGGAAGCGGCGGGCGGCGCGGCTCGCTGGGACACGCAGTCCAACGCCAACCACCGCCCAAGGGCCCGTATGCCGCGACTTTGAAAACTCCCGCGGCTGCCGTCGCAGCTCTCGCGAGAACTCCGTCACCCGCCCCCCCCGCCCCCCCCCCGCGCGGCGGGTGAGCGACCGAGGTGGGTGCCGCGCGCGGGGGGAGGGGCGCGGTGCGGCCCTGCACCGAAC
>JANHGB010054557.1:0-67170 GCA_026283785.1 Coracopsis vasa
CCAGGTTGGATGGGGCTTGGAGCAACCTGCTCTAGTGGAAGGTGTCCCTGCCCGTGCAGGGGGTTGGAACTGGATGAGCTTTAAGGTCCCTTCTAACTCAAACCATTCTATAATTCTATGATTCTATGAAGGATCTTGGCACTAGTGAGTGACAGACATTTGGATGAGTATTGTGCCGTCATCCTCAGCTGAAATGAGCTGCCCTGCCAAGGCTCCAATTCATGCTGCCCCTCAGGTTTAATAAAAACTGAAGAAAATCCTTCCCTGTTTTTCAAAAATAGGCATTCTAAAATAGCATCCAGCTCCTCAATTTGACAGCATCATAAACCAGTGCAGTTATGGCTTGTGATGCCTGAAGAAACACCAAGCTGGAGAAGCTGGGATCATCTGCAGGTTACATGCTTGTACAGCACCTGACATGCTGAATCTGCTTCCTAATCAGGGGTGGCTGTTGCAACACAATTAATAATATAACATTATACAAAATGCTTTATATATTTAATGTACTAATTATCCATGATAATAACAAGTAACTTTATAGTTGAATTTATGAAGCCCTATTATCTGAATCCCATTTGTATGTGGTTTCACTGGGACTTAATAAAGTGCTGAGCTCATTTAACAACTTCCCTTCAGCCAGAGCAGTGGTCTGTGGTCCTTCCCTCTCCGCTGGCTATTTATTTCCACAAAACAATAAGGGGTCTACTAGGACTCGACTCTGCACACAAACCTGGCTGAAACCTGCCTGTTTGAGTGATTAGGCAGGGAGTGATAGACCAATGTGGGCAAAGCAATCACACAGCCCCCCTGTTTCCTTTGGAACCCAGGTTAAAAATAAAGGACAGGCAGTAGAAAACCAGACAGGAAGGCAGGAATGGATCTATCAATAGCTCCTGCCCTGTTTCCTGCTCATTAGCGTCTCTCAGCAGATGTCAGGTAACCTCTAGAAACCCTCCAAAGAAGCGTTCATTTATCAGACCTTTCTTAAATTGAGATAGAGGGAATTTGGACCCTGTGTATTTATGGGCACCCCATTAAAAAGAAAAGGAAGAAGGAAAGGAAAGGGGGAAAAATATTTCTTCTGAGTGCATGCATTGTATATCACAGAGCATTTTCTTTATGTTCTCAATACAGCCACAGACCACCTGTGGACTCTGTACTACGCATATAACTAAACGACCATGTCACACCAATCCGTCTCCCCATTCCCTTGGTGCTACCATTGGCTCTGACTGCAATCCCAAGCAGAGCAGGAGAGAAAACACATGCTTTAACAGCAGTGGTCCTCCCAGGAGGTGAAACGCTTAAGTTCTAGGTAGGAGTAATTTGCTGTCTCCAAAAGCTTGTCAGCAACATGTTAATGCTGGTGGGTGGGAAGGTAGAGTATAGGCTTGGTATGTTAGCACGTTATTCCAGAGGTGAGGAAAAGCGATTTTCATCAGAGCCCTGCCTCAGCTGCCGCTGCTGGTGATGGTGAGCCTTGTGCTCACTAGATGGCGAAGGCTGCCTTCCTCCCTGCAGCCTGGCCGCCCAGCGAAGCGCCGGCAGAAGCAACGAAGGATGCTGCTGGGGATGGAAGGAAAGGGCTTGAATCCCTGAGGGGAGATTTAAAGGAGATACTTGGGGCCTGCTAAAGGCTCATGGGAAGGGAGAATGGGTTATTGAGGTTTAAACGGTGGTAAGGTTCTATCTGAAGAGGTGGTAGCATATGTCTGAGAATCTCCCTCTTCACCTGATTTCAAACGGACCTTAGGTAAGCTACCAAGAACTGGTGGGGAAAGAGATATGCCAGTGAGTCTCTTCTGCAGATTTCTTCCAACCTTCAGGAGTCTCCCTGTCTTCTCACCAGTAGGACCAAGCTGACGTGATCCACATTTGTCCCTCAAACCTAACCAGGAAGGACACAGAGTGACACAGACTGGGATTAGTTTATACTGAATCCCTGAAGTTCTCCTGGGGCAAAAACATGCCTTTTAGAGTTGACAGCTAACAGTGATGCTTCATGATAATGTGATCAGCCACAAGAAGTCTCAGTGTAAGGCTTCTGCTGCTGCCATGGGTTGAGCCCTGTCCACGCAAGAAGCTGTGTGCCACCTTCACAGCACCCTTCCTCTGCTGTCCCAGCTGTGTTCAGCAGGTGCAGGATTGCAGTGGCAAAGACAGCAGCATAGCAGAGACTGATTTAAGTCCTTTCACAGAGTCTCTTGCTTGTTAAACCTGAACAAACCTCATGATTAACCAGGTTTGGGGACTTGGCAGCCCCAGGTACCTTCAGTCTCTCAACCATCACTACAGAAGCATAAGTAATGATGATGCTCTATCTAGGGTACTTGTCTACAAGCCAAAGATGTCATTCTCAAAACAAGACAAAAGCAAACAACTAAACTAACAAAAAAACCCAATGACACATACATAAATACAAAAAATCAAGTAAGATGAAGCTGTGAGCCAAGAAAGACTGTTTTAAAAGTATTCATCTGCACTAGTGAGTCATAAACCAACACTGCAGCTATGGAAGTGAGTTAGAGGAGGGTAATTTCAGCCCTGTTTCCAGCAGCAGCTGGCTCCCAGGAATGTCCTGCTCTTTGCAAGTCACCAGTGTTTACAAGGCAAGTTCGTGCCATTGTAGCCAGAATCCCTTACACAGACTCAGCTATTTGCAAACAGCTCCTTGTCCATGAGTGCCAGTATTTTCAGTAGCACCAGTTCAAGGACAAAGAAATGCCTCTGCTAGATGTCAGGTGAAGAATTGATTGAAACAAGCTCAACCTTGCAATCCCCAGGCTCCCTATCTGCACTGCTGGCTTTACTTTGGCCATGGCCAGTCTGTAGCTGGGTTCCCAAACAGCCACATTCAGGCATAAGAAGCATCCTACAGTTCTTGGCTTATACTCTCACAGGTGCCCAGTTCCAGCGTGAGATGTTTATGATGTACAGATGCCAGCTCAGGCATCTGAAATGTATCTTTACATAGCAGAGCATCACCTATGCCACCCCATGAGATGTTATCCCTCATGAAAATGAAAGCCCACCTGCATGAACCTCTCAGCAGCAGCACCAATAAGTCCACCTGAGCTGACAAACATGGGATAACACACACACTTAGTGATGTGTCAGTGTATGCCCAGACATGACTATATAGAGTAGCAAACAGGTCTTTGAATATTGCTCACAGCTGTTTGATGCAAAATTAGCCCTGAAGGTTATGTTTAGCAGCCTCAGTGTTTTCATTGCTTCCTCCACCCCAGGATCCATTATACCCCATAGCCCATCTTTTGCAGAACAATTCAAATCTGTTTCTATAAAGGAACCCAAGGCTGTTCCTACCCAGCTCGCTGGGATATGAAAATACCTTGAAGGTGATACTGACATTTCTCCTGAAGCTCTTTTCTATTTAACAGAAGCAAAGTCACGTTGCCGAGAGACCCCTTAGTAACAGGAAGCAGTTGTCCGGTTTAAAGAGCCAGCTAGAAAGCAAACAGCTTTGCCTCCTTTTTAAAGCCCCTCAGGACAATATTTACTTTTCTAAAATATCATTGTGCCACGGCTTTGGGACTTTGCTTGACAAACTTGGGGGTCCCTGAGCAGTTCAAAGTGGGCTTGACCTATAGCTGAGCATGGAAAACAGGAACTGCATATAAATAACTAAATTACAGAGAGATCGATTCTCAGTCAACTCATTAGCAATGCCCGGCGTCTTTAAGTGATAACTCCACTCTCTAAGACCTTTACGTAATTACTTGCACAAGGCACATTTTACCCTTTGGTTCGCAAGTTTCATAAATGAAGGTTAAGTTTACTTAACCACCCAGGATTTACCAGCCATGTTAAAGCATAAAATGCGTGTGCTGCCAGGTGTCTCTGCAGAAACTGCCTTGTTGATTCAGAGACTCCAAGGTTAAATGATGACTTCTGAGTCCAAGTTAGTTTCCCATAGGGGAACGGGAGGATCTGCACTGTAACATTGTACCACAGTTCAGCCGAGGTTGATTTAATGAGGCTTGGAGTTAAGATAGCAGTGATTGTGAAAACCTGAATGAAAATTAGGGGTTTGCTGTACATTGCACCCATAACAGGGATCTTCAGTCTGTCACGCTCCAGTCTGGTACAGAAAGATGCTATACAATTTTTTATAGCCAGATACCCGTTTCTGTTTTGTGCCTACACTTCTCACACACATGCACATCTATAGGATGCACGTTTGTATAGCCTGAGCATCTCTTACTCCACACAGTTCATACAACTGAGTGGTGGGCTAAATTTTTCAGAATCAGGGCAGACTTATTAATGTTTTTAGCAAGTCACACTAACCAATGACAGATTTGGTGTTTTCAGGGTGATGAGGTTTTACCTATGTGTTTGATTGTCTCTCACTTGACAGCATTTTAAATGTCCTGGTTGTACTCTCCTCACTTTCACACACATTCGAGTTTCTCAATCATCACTAAAGTACCCAATGGCTTAGTAAAGTTGTGTACCAGGAGAAATTGGAACAGAGAGACAGCAGGACACGCATTCTCCATCTTCCAAACTCAGCTCTTTACCTGACAGCAAAGCTGTCCAAATTCTGTCCATCAGCCCAGTTATGCTCCACCAGAAAACACAATGGGCCATGATAGACCTTCCAAGGAAGGTCCTCAGGTATGGCCAAGGCTAGACCTACCACTCCATGGAGTGCTTAAGCAACCTCTCTCCACTGCTGCCTTTCCTAGAGGTCCTGCACACTTCCTTCAGAACATGGCCAAAACAGAGCGGTGTCTCCTTGTGAGTCGCACATGAACCCAGGCAGAAGCTGAGAACTGGCATGCATCTCAGGTAGTGCAGAACAATCTGCTAGGGACCTCTTCTAATCCCATCAGATGATGGGGATGCCTGAAGTCTGCTCACCTGAAGTTTGCTCAAATGTATATTCACTCTTCCATGCACCTGACTGAAGAATTGGTGTATCTGGTCTTCCACTGCCTTCAGATGGAGTGAGCTAGACCAGCCTGGTAAAAGTGTGGCTCTCACAGTCGTGCTATAACTGCTCTATCACTCAGAACAACACACTGGTGTTCTGAAAACTCTGCTATCACCCTCTGATCCCAGGGAAAGTGCATAAAAGCATGCGGTAATGTAACATGCCACTCCTTTCTACACTGCCAAAACCGTGACCTCAAGTTAGCTTCACAGCATGAAAAGGCTCAGCTTTCCTCCTTCCCCAAACCTACAATAAATCTTACTCTCTTCAAATTCCCACTGCTGTTCTCCTTTTTCTAAAGACCAAAAGAAGATCAATGAAAGAGGCTTCCAACACATTTGTTCTTCCTTTCACAACTGTAATTTTCCACACAGTTGACTATATGGAGAGGTCTACAGTCCTACTGCTCCTGTGTGTCTGGAGTTATGTCCAAGGAGTTTTGCATTAGACTTCTGATGGCAACAATATCCATACATGTGCCTGTGGAATATTCATATGTAACCAGTAATTCCTACCTGCAATACAGAAGAGTTCCCTAAGCCTCATGAAGTTGCAGAGTTATCTCTGGAAGGGAACATCTATCCCCAGCTTTCAAAGCAAAGTAATTACATGGCTACAAAGCCCTGACTGATTCAGCTGTAGAACTTGGCTTTGTGACTTAGATAGTGCTAATTAGTTCACAGGTGCTGCCAAGTTTTGAAGTGATTTGGAAAGGTAATTTTTAAGCCATGATGCAATTGAACAGTGATCAGTTTGCCCACTGCTGATTTGGAAACTTAAGTTCTGCTCACACTGCCAGCGTGGAATTGGAGCTGCAGGTATCAGAGCACAGATGAAAATGGCTTGAACCGCTTGTATGTACATAATCATTAGACTGGAATTCAAAGTGAGTCAGTCCCATTCTGCCAAATATTCTTGCAGTGGACCTAAAGGCAGAATTTGAGCTGATATACATATTGATGTGATTGGAGCCACTAATGAATCATTACTCATATCTGAACAGGATTATAGCATCTCTCTACCACTGAGTAGCCCCTTCTGTCAGTGGCAACTTGGTAAGTAATGAGCAGTTGAACTTCCAACACAACCAGTGGTGACAGGTCATATCTTACACCCCTTACAATTCTGGGTGCTTCTGTGTTTCATGTGTTTCTTGAGGTTAAGCTGTTAACTGAGGTTAACTGTTGGTTAAGCTATCATGATCTGGGGGTATGAACAAGGTAATGTCTGCAAGACGTAGTATCTTATTAGAACACACACAGTTGGATAAACTAGATCAAGCTTTAAAGCACATGAGCCTTTCTTCAGGTCTTGCCTAATTAAAACCCTCAGACCATTGCAAATCTAAGTGCGATTTTAAAGGCAGGATAGAAGTGGTGGTGAAAAGATTTTGTAAAGGGCCTAGCACAATAGGCTATACATTGCAGTAACTAGCCATTAGTCTTGGGGAAATAGCTCAGCCTCTGATCTGACATTTTAGCAGCCAAGAACGCTGGGTAACAGAACCTTCTCTGAATTACTCTCTCAAAACCTTATCAAAAGGAAATGGAGCTTTTTAAAATCACTGGCATCTCTGGAAGACTGGTTTATCAAATTTCCCCTGGTTCAAGCAGAAAACCTCTGTTTTCCTCTGCTCTTTAACCTCTTATTTAAAATGCCGTTTTACTTTGAACTGTCAAAAGAGGCAGCAAGGGAAGCAGCTAGCTCACCATCAGAAGGAGGTGAAAGCTGAAACTTTACCCGTCCTTAGTGAGTTTGCCCACATATCAATGGCATGCTACACCAGTGTGTTTATTTTTATGACTAGAGCATATCCCTTAACCTTAGGGATCCGAACATTTCCCTGGAATGTACAGACGTTTCATATCATTTATTTCCCAATGGCCCTTTCCCACACCAGCTCCACACACACATACATAAACACACACGCTTCTATTCACATTCTCTTGATCAGACTGATGTACACAACCAGGCATCAGCTTAACACAAACACACATTTCTATCCATAGCATCCGTCTTATCTATAGCCCTCTGCATTAAATATAAACGCACACATTCCTGTATGTAGATGTACCTATTTACAACTCATATATGAACATAAACGGCTATGATTTATGTGTGCATCTGTTTATATGATGCACATGCATGTACTCAAATGTTTGTGTGAAAATGTACACATGTGGAAAACCAGGACTGCAAAGGGCAGCACCACACGCAACCGAGTCCCATGGCTGCTCAGGACCTTGCTGAGTGGCTTCCATAACCAAGGGAAAGTGTTTGGATGGGATCCAAGCAGCTTCCAGCAGCTGAACACTTGGATTTCACTCATCTCTGTACCAGTTTTAAGGGGAAAACTGCTGCCTGGAGCTAATAACCAAAATGATGGACTAGATTCCTTCTCAGAAGCTGTACAGCAATTAGGATTCTGTGAACTTGCTGCAGCTTTGCTCTATTATAACTATGTCCTCTTGCCATATTGACTCAGGCTCTAATGAGATATTACCACGCACTGAGGTTGTGTTCAAGCTCTCATATAAGTGGCCAGATGAGGACTGAACTCTTCTATCAGTTTGTGCTGCTTACTGTGGGCCAAGGTCTTCAGCTGGTGTAAATCAGCACAACTCCACTGAGGCCATGAAAAATGAGGTGCATAAGTTAAGCATCTGTCTCAATGTCTGATGTTTATCTTTGCTCCCATGGCCTCAATTGCACTTAAGATGAACATAAACCCATGAAAACAGTTTAATGGGACATGGGCTTTCTGCTGATCATCTGCAAGCAGCTGAATTTTACTCCATTTGATTGCTAAACCAAGTTCAACAGATATGCATGTTACAAATAATTTGTCATGCTTTTAGGCGCGTTCCACCCCAGGCCACAAAATGTTCGCAGTAATTGAAATATACAGCCAAATTCCAAGCTAGCATAAATCTCCACTGATGTCAAGCCATATGGAAATCCATATGATTTGAGAGCTGTAAAAAACAAAGAAAAAATAAAACAACCATACTTTCCAGTGAGAGACTTATACAGCTCAATCTGATTAGTCTATCACAAAGAAGATTAAGAGGTGACTTCACTAGGATATCCAAGTACAGCTACAAAAAGAAAATACCAGGTACAGAACAGTTCTTTAATCTAGCTGAGAAATGCCAAGTGCGATTCATTGCTTGGAAGTAAATGCCAGACAAATTTGAATAAGCGATGAAGCATAGATTTTGTTGAACACGGAATCATTGATCAAAGGCTAAGGTGGAGTCCATCATGGAAAGTCTTCAGACCAAGGTCAGATGCTTTTCTTCACAAGATTATTTTGTCTAGCGTAACTTGTTGGGTTTGATATAACAGTAATGACATCAGTTGTTGAACCTGAAGTGATCCAAGAGGCTGTGACCATAACAAGCCAGTGAATTAAGATCGAGAAAAGCCACTGTACTATTGATAGGATTAAATTAACTACAGATTGATTTAATTTCCACTATAAAATGCTTAATGGGATTGCTATGTAAAAAATTAAAGCATAAACCACTGAACTTGATAAAACACAGAACTGAAGGACAAACTAATGATCCCTTCTCTTCACAATAATTTATTCACTTTAAAGCCCAGTCACTTATCTCTGAAATCACATTTTTAGAGCTAAAAAAGTGAAACTAAACTCTGTTAATTTCCTTCCAATCATAATACAGGAAAAGAGACGAGTCCTCTCTAACATGAAAGGAGAAATACTACTGATCACTGAGAAAAACAGCTGTATCTTGCTCGAGCAGCATTCCTCTGCAGCAAAATCAATGGTTTTCAATGGATCCCAGCCACCAAGCACTGCAGTTGCTCCAAGTTGGAGCACTTATCCCAAGATAGGCTCAGGTGCCAAATTAATTTTTAAAGCAAGTTTCCAAAAAGATATCATTGCTCCATCTGTTCTCTAGCAGTGGTGCATTCCTCAGGCCACAATGTCATCAGCTTCTTGTTATTATCCTTAATGTATCTTCGAAGTCAACCAAAATCAAAGACAGAACAACAGATTTGGGGTGTTTGTGCTCTGTTTGCACGCTACATTGTGCCGGAGATACGTAAGGTTATCTGGTTATTTCCATCCATGGCTCTTTGGCAGCAGAGCTTGAAGTCAGAACCCCAGCTTGTCGAATAGATTATGATTGTATGTAGTATATAATCACAATGAAAATGAGATTTTAGATGGAAATCTAAAATTGAGATGGGGTGGGAGTGAAACCAATTCACTCCAGGCGGCTTTCTAATTTCAGTCATTGGTTTAAATCCCTCCCAGAAGCCACAGGACAATGCAGAACACTTAAGTTTCTCGGGAACTAGTCCCATACTTTCACTAAAGTCAGTGGGTTGCTTTGTCATGCCTCTGCTGGAAACTTGGGAAGGTTTTAAACCAATGACATCCCAGTCCAGGGTGCACAGACACCCTTTGCAGTACAAGGGTGTACTTACTCTAAAGCAGAACATGGAGCTGCCAGGACCAAGCAGATGCATTTGCCGACTGCACTTTCACCAGTGGCAATACCAGTGAAGGAAGAAAAGGTCGAGGGAAGCCACGTTCCAGGTGCAGAAATAAAACCCACTTCCTGAGAAATGAGCAACAAAGCCCAGAAGTCCGGATCTCACTAACATATTATTGGCTTCCCCATGGCTCTGCTCAGCTACCAGCTGGGTGAGTAGCTGCTGCTTTATACTGCCGCACTGCTTAGCTGTGATTTAGGAAATAAACCTGCAGAGACTGGGGTTGAACAGCCAGAGTGGAGGTGCAGGGCATTTCCCTGGGATTAGCAACTGCCTAAGAGATTGGCTGGTGGCACTTCAATGCCAGATGAGGCTCAATAGCAATGCTCCTAGGGCTGGAGGGAGATGGGAGCCAAACTCCAGCCAGGGAAAGTGTCACAACCCATGAGCAAGACCCAGCTCCTGAGGATATTTTTGTGGTATTGACTGGCCCCTAGCAGTGATTAGCATTGTTAGAGCCATGACATGGGGACTCTGCTTCTGGTGCCAAAGTAAACTCCAGCCCTATCCAATGTGCCCTATCTGACCTGATGACCAGTAAGTCAAGACCAGAGGGGACTGAACCATGTCAGGTCTGTGTTTTTTAACAGCATCACTAACCTGCAGCATGATATCTGATGGTTACATGGCTAAAGCAATCTTTCAATCTTAGATGAGACTACATCATGCTGGGATATTAATGACGTAATTTTAATGTGGCCACTAAGTCATCTTGCCTTCACAGAGATTCCCCACCCTTATAGAACAAAACCTTGAGCCTCTCCAGACAGAGATGAGCCCTAGTGCTTCAGCCTGAATGCAAGTAAATGTTCTTTAATTCTGCCTGCTATGGCCAAAGGTGTTTTCTTCCTCAGAAAGAGTGGGCACAAATAAGAGGTAAAACAAAATAATTATACACATTTTCCTCTAGCAAGCTTAAGGTCAAAGCAACAGTTTCCACACTACACGGTGCTAGAAACCAGAAGAAGATCAAAATCACTGTAGAGCAGAGGCTATGGCTTGCACTTGGCAAAGAGGACATCTCCAGGTAGTTAGATGGCAACAGATTGGAGGATAAATCAGGCTTCCTGATCCTACTCTTTAAGGCCTTGAATGACTGGAAGGTGGTGATCCAACAAGTGTTTTTATCATAAATCCATTGCTCTTAAGTCAATGAGATAGAGAAGCATTGAATACGTTACACATGTTTCTGAACTGTAGCCTCTTGGAGAATCACTACATGGCAGAAAATCACCCAGAAAGTTTGCAAACCTGCAGGCAAGGTGCTGCACAACCCCCCTCACAAACCCGCTTTGTAAGACAGACAAGTCAAAGTCAAAGGTTGGAACAACTCTTTGGTTTCCTCCCCTCTCCCCCAGTCAGTTTGTTTCTGATTATTTTGCATACAGATCACAAGGCAAAAAAAAATGTGTCTTATTTCACTAGGGAGGGGAAAAGAAACACACTCGATGGCACTTTAGAGAAACTTCTTTTCTTTCCTTTCAAAACCAACAACCTAAGTAAATTAATAGGCCTTCTCTGATGAGTATGAGTCATTTTCAGTACAAACTAACCACCAAAGCTGGAAATCTGGTTTTAAATTTAGAGGAGAAGGCAGAAAATAAAAGACTATTAAATAATTCATGCTTTTTTTCAAGAAAAACTATACAGCATTACCAGTGATCAGAAGAGAACAATGATCTTCCAGCATCAGAGATTGTAACGTAACCTCGGAGCCATGGCCAAGCAATAAACAGAGCTCTTCAGTGACCAAGTAATTACAGAGTTTGAAATCGAAATATTATACCCTGTAACTAATGCAGAGAATAAACTCCACTCCACATGTGTTTTTACAGCTTGATACTCCATTAACATTAACAGGGGTTTCTGTCAATTTGCATAGATTAGTCTTTGAGAAAGATCCCCCTTGCTGTCTTCCTAAAGTACTTGTTTTATAGCTGTGACCAGTTAGTGTGTCTGTGTCTTCCCCTGTTCTGATTCTCTGTATTTCTCTCTCACACAGATATCCTCCCCAGAACACAAACTGGTTTTCTGTGGATGCACACGTGTTTCCTATTGATGGCTGTGGGATCCATGTGGGTGTTTGTGACTGACAAACACGCATATGCGGGCTCATATGCACTTAGTATTATTCCCATTGGAAATGCTAGGTTTAAATGACTTCTTGAAAAATCACATCAGAAACACTAGCAGAGATGGGAAGAAAACAGTTCTCTAAATCAGCACCCCATGATGATAGTTAAAAGACTTTTTCTTCCTACAGACCTTAACAGCTACCACAGAGAAAACTGAACTCCTAAGGACAATTATAATGTTCATCCCTGGCTTTAGATCACAGTTGCTTTAGCAACATACCAAAAGACACATTAGCTCTTCTCTTCACTGGCTTAGCTCCCACAGCTTTCTTATCCTGTGGGCTAGGTCACTAAAGGAGTTGGAAAATTAAGCCTCCAGCTTTTTTCCTGGTCTTAGCATGGGCATCACAACCCAGAAGTGCAATCAGCAAGGCAGCCTTCCTCAGGCTTGCTGTAGGCTCATCTCCACAACAATTTCCTTTTCCTGCCTGGGCTTTTAGCTTAGGCAGCTTTAAGTATATGTCAAAATCATGCTCATTCCTAACAAAAAGACCTTGTCAACCTTGAAATTTTACAGTTTTACAAAGAAATTATATCCATATACATACACAGTGACTACATACACACAACACAGCTTTCCAAAGAAATAGTCACTATATATTTTGACTACACGTATACACACAAATATATGACTTAAGGACAACACACAGGATTTTTGCATGCCTCAGCCCCAGAAACAGCTGATGTATTAGGGCTGAAAGATTATGTAGATATCGATCTGAAGCAGCAGTAGTGTGGGATAATTTAGTCCCAAGGGTTAATTGACTATGAATGATCTTAAGATCACCAAACAACCTAACTAATAGCTTGTAATATGAGCTTTACATACAAGACACGTACAAGACATAGCATCTTTTAATATGCCACGTGTTACCCTATGTTTCCCATTATTGCAGATTCAATATTATATGGAATACTGTGCATGGTTTATGCTGTGTAGTGTTTCTTATATATATACAATATATAATGTGATACGTTATTCTACATTATGTATTGTGCAATTTGGTACCTAAGCAATGACTGGATGGTGGGTTTCACCTCTACTCTGCTCCAGTGTTTCAGTCAGAGATGGAGAGTTATGAGTCACAGATGGAGATCAGAGTGGAGAGACATAAGGTGGGCAGGCACTACCAAAGTGTTTGTGTGTCCTAATTTGGACAGGTTTTGCCCCCCATCCCCTGCAGCAGAGCCTGCCTTCTCCGGCTTGAAGTGCATTTAGCAGCAGAAAAACTGTTTTGCCTCCCGTCCACCAAATAGCTTTGCTGGCCGAGAAAACCACCGTCAGCCAACCCGGATGGCAGCTTAGTGGGAACTTTCTGCCTCTCTGATTGCCACTACAGCACCTGAACGAGGTGTAAATCACGTTTAAGTCCTTGGGGAAGGAGAAAAGGAGAGGAGGTGGAATTTCTGACGATTTCGTGATTTTCACAAGGATCTTTGGGGACCAAGCAGCAGCCGCAGCAAGCCCACAGCCCACCCGTGCTCTCGCGTTTCTGACCGCAAGCCTTATGGCGAGCCGGTGTCTCTGGGTTTGGAGCCGACCCCTTTCCCTAGAATAACGTTTGCTTAACACGTATCCCGGGTTGTATTTAGCCCTAGAGCTTTGATTTACTGGCTTTCCCCCCATCCTTCCTTCCTCCGGCCCAGCGTTCCCCTACGGGGGTAGGTACCGGAGGGAGGTGCGCACAAACCGGGGTCCTGGTTGCACTACAGGGAGACGGACCGCATCTCCTCACCGGCACCGCTGGAAGGAAGGAATGGGATGGAGGACCAGCGGACCGGGAGCCCAGAGCCCCGAGGAGCCCAGCCTGCCCCCGGCGGACAGGAAGCAGCAGGAAGAGGTGGAAGAGGAGGAAGAGGAGGCGAAGGAAGAAGAGGCTCGTTTCGGTGCGGGCAGGTCGGGAATCAGAAGGGACCCGTGTCCTGTTCCCCTTCCCCCCTCCCTTGGCTGCCCACAGTGCGTGTCCAGGCACTTCCGCGTATGGGTCATTTAAGGATGTGTGCTCATCTGTATCTAAATGGTGGTTTCAGTAGTTATGTACCGCTCAAAGGTCGTTTAGAGATAAAAAATATACACATATATATATAGAGAGAGGCCATTTCTATATCCACGTGTAAATGGCAGTGTGTTTGACGAAGTCTTCCTGCAAATACCGTGTGTTTGTAGTCACCTGTGCTGTAAGCCTAAGATATGTGTAATTGCATGATACGAATATGCCGCTTTATAATTTATAAATCTAATTCTCATTTGAGAACATAACTCATCCAAATGCATGTACTAACATCAGCTGAAGGTTATACTTAAATTAAGGCTGTACGTAAGTTTACTTCGCAGTATTTTCTCTAGTACGTAGAACTGTATATACAACAATTTCGAATGGCAAGTGATGTGTGTATAATGTGCCTCGTACGCATGAGGCATATTTCATCGCGGGGCTCGCAAATGTGTACTGAATTATGGATTTGTCATGTGTCATATACATATATACATATGTATATACACAGGTATAATTGTGTGTGTGTGCGCATTGAACTTGTAAATTCCCGGGGAACGAACAGGACGAAGTAGGAGGCAGAAGCCCCGGTCAGACATCTATCAAAGCAAACCCATCCCTAGGGACATAAACACGCTGATTTTGTTTCGAAGCCTGGCTCGGCTCACCCGTACACATGTCACTGAGAAACCCCGGGGCAGTCGAGCCGATCCCGCCGGCGGAGCAGCCCCCGAGCATCGGGATGGGGACTGGGGGAGGCAAGCAGGAAGGTCCGGGACTCTGGGGTCCCTGCAAGCCCCTGGGGCAATTGTCCTGGGCAGGGAATGATGGCTGAAGGACTGCGGAATGACGCGTTTGCACACGCTTGTTCTCGGAAGGAGGAAGCGTGGATGTCTGCAAACAAATTTCTGCAGAGGAATTAACATAAAGTTAAAACATAAAATATAAATCCTAGCGGAACAGACTCCAAGATTCCTGACAGAGCAAACCGGGTCCAAAGCCACTGTTGTTTGCAGAGAAAATCAATTGGAAGTGAAGGGGAAGCTGATTAGGTTTGATTCGGGGACAAACGTTTTTCGATGTTTTTGTAAAATGATTTTGCATCAGCAGATGGGATTGTATGAAAAACCTTCCAGGCTCCAGCCCAGCGAGGGCAGGAGCCAGAGAGGAGGGATCGGTGGAGAGAGAACAGAAAAAATACTAAAGGTGTGCTGGGGGGCTGCTGAATGAAGGATGGAGGAAAACTCAGAAGTGTTAAAACGGTGAAGTGCGAGAACCGCAGTTAGGGGATGTGGTGGGGAACGGGTCGAGGCACTGAGGGGCTCAGGAATGAGGCGATTTCTAGTCAACCATAGCCACGCTATGGGAAGTGGGAGAAAAACAGAGATAAGAACTAAACAGAGAGCTGTAGCGGTGCGCCAGGGAATGGTGGCTGGAGCCGCGGGCGGCGGGCAGGATGCAGCCCTCTGCCCGCAGCCCGGCTCCGAGGCGCCCCGAGGGGAGCCCGCCTGCCTTGGAGGTTTGTTGCTCGCTAATGATCAACATCTTCATTTGCTAATGAGAAGCGCCTGGCGGTGCCGGCGCCTTAGCGCAGGACCGAGAGACACCGCGTTTGGTGTGTCCAAACTGAGGTGCCATGGCGGGAGCTGCCTTCCCGCATGCACCTGCACCGAGAGGGGACCCACAGGCCCACCAACCCTCTTCTTCCCCTTCCTTCCAAACCCACTGACTGCATCCTAACATCGCGCTCATGAACCGGGCACTGCGCTTGAGCAGGTCCTGCGGGACCCGGCGCTTCGGGCTAACGCGTTGAGGTGTCTGGTTCCCCTATTATATAAATTGTATTATTCTTATGTACTTTCCGCATCCGGGACCAGCGCGGTCTTGGTCGGTCCCCCGAGAGCTGCCCGGTGCATTTCCCCCGGCGGGGCGCAGGGGGTGCAGCGGGACCGTGCTGCCGGATCGGGGATGGGGCAAGCGGCGGGGTTGGATGCTGGAGTCTTTCCTCTTTTTTTCCCCTTTTTCTTTATAACCTGTCCCTGCCGAGCAAAGCTGCCCCGTGCACTTCCCCCACTCCACGCAAAAATAAACCGGGAATCCCACCCCAGCCATCATCACCTCTGTTGCTACACCTGAGCCCCGTTATTGGCCCCTTGGAAAGATGGGGGGCAGATGCTGAGATTAATATCTCCATCTCTGTAGCCAAATTCCCAGCAGCCCGAATTAACAAACGCTGTCACCCTCCTGCTCAGGCAAGTTCCCCCGCTCCAGCCCTCCCACTGCCACCCCGGTGAGGGACACCCCCCACTAAAGGCAGATTTATTGTGTCTAATCAGCAAATCGTTTAGGTCATTACAAGCCCATTACCGAGGGACAGGCGGGGCGAGGAGAAACCTTGGAGACGTCTTATCGTTTGAACCAGTGCCTTTGAAAACCGGAGAAGAGAGAAGGGTTCCCTGGAGAACCCTTGGACCCCTCATCCTTCTCCTACAGGGATGTCCCCTACTTATTTGTTCTCATCTGCTGCTTTCCTTCTTGTGGTTTTCCTCAAAAGGGGCCCAATCCCCCCAAATCTGACACTCTCATCCTTGTCCTGATCCCCTCCTGCATCATTTGCTGCCAGGGCAATGCATCTTCACAGTAAGGCCTAGGGGATGAGAATATTTCACTGGTTTTGATGGATTATTTTATACCACTACTGCCTTTTACAACCTTTTCCCCATATTTATTTCCCAGTACCCCTCACTGATATTTTTGCGGTAAAAACACCAGGGATTCAATGTTGCCTGTGCTGCGAGTACCAGAGGTTTGCCACATGTGTTCACACTGGCAGTGCATCCCATCAGGGAGGAACCTGAGGCAGAGCCTCTTGGGTCTGCACTCACTTGGATCCACACTAGGAGGAATGGGAAGGGGATTACTCAGGAAGGGGGAAATCAGGATTCCTGTACCACCCCTGATGTGGCATCCTTGGTACCTATCCTGGGTACCAGGGACATCATCAGCTACACAGAGCTGGGGGAGCTGCGCAGATCCCCATGGTGGGGCCAGAGAGACCCTTGTCTCCCCCCTCACCCCTCTTACCTCCACCCTGGTAATTATGCAACCTCTCCTGACCCTGCTTTCTATCCCTTTTATCCTGGCCTCAGTGCCTGTTCGCCCAAGCAGGCAGGGCTGAGCCGTTGGAGGCTGCTCTGAGGTCCTTCCATCTGGCACTTTCTCTCTGTTCCCCCACTCAATAAATAAAATAAGGGTCACCTTTTTCTTTTTTTCTCTTGTGGATCACACACCAAGGCCCATCACAAATGAGACCCCCGAGGCTTTGATGCCTGTGTTTGGACACAAGCAATTATCTCTAATTATTGTTTTGCTTTTCAGTTTGCCCAACTTTCCAACAGCCTTGAAAAGAAACTTCAAGGAGGGGGCTCAGCGGACTGAATGAGACATTTCTCCATGAGAGCCCCTCCCAGAGCCCCCTCTCGCTTCCATATTGAGGGAAACACAATCTTCACAACTGTTTAAGTACAATATGGGTTTGGCCAAGGGTTTTCTTTTCTTTTTTTTGCCTCTTTTTCTTTTTTTCCTCTTTTTTTTTATTTTCTTGAAGATGATTTCTAAAGACACGGGAACATTTGTACAAATAAGGCACAGATGGGAGTGGGGTGGGGGAGCGCGCTGGAGCTGAATATCTGGGAAGGGAGGTGAAATGGTTTTCAGCTGGGAAGGAAGTGGAGAAGCAGAGATTAAAACACCCTTAGACTTTCCCACCACTCATAAATAATACATTAAATTGCACTTACTGCTTTCTGCTCACCGAGGAGCACTGGGCAAAGGCCTCGAGTCCTGAAGAAAATTCACAGTCTGGGGGAATGGCAGAATCAGGAGGCAAAAATGAGGGAAAAGAGTGATATTTTGGGGAGCTGTCTGGAGTAATAAGAAACAGCTAAAAGTAACGTGAAGTCTATGCTCGTGCATACACACACAGAGATCTACATATGTGGGTTTTTTTTCCCCTGCTGGCAAAATGCATAGGGATATATATACACACATACATATATATATGCACCTACACACATATGTGCAGCTTGGACACAAATATGCTCACAGACTGAAACCTGTCTATACACACAGGTGTTATACACACGTATGCATACAGTGGGTACAAGTATGCACAGAGGCATGTGCATGCGTATGTTCACACCCACATGTAGATATGCACATCCACGGGTCCATCACATCTGTGTGCTCATACTACACAAGGAGGTGAGGGAAGGATGTAGATAAACAGGTGAACACACTTGTAATAACAACCATAGATCCCTACACAGTATGTGTATATGGTAGTCACTTGAGAACCAGGATTTTACTCAGGCTCCATTATGCATCACTTCAAGCTTTTTAAAGTGACAATAATAAGAACTCTGCAACACAGATCTCCCACTGAATACCCAAAGCCTGTGTGTTTTGGCTGCTAGCTCACCATTCATTTAGCAATCCTACACAGTAATCAGAGCAGGCAATGCCAAATATGTCCTGTTTGCTGAGACAAATCTTTGGGTAAAGCACATCAATCATTATTTGCAACTAAAATTCCTCTGCAAATCAGTGTCCTCCAGTCATTAGTTCTTCACTATCCACCCTAATGGGCCATCATATCTCCACCTAAGAAAAGGAAAACACAGCCCTGCTCCTATGCCAGACCCAAGTGCACAGGCCAAGGGTGGCAAAGGTTGGGGGAGCTTTTGTTTATAGCTCCCCTCCTTTGGCGGTAGCACTGCAGAGAAGTGGTGTCATAAATATTTGTCTTTCTGCCTGGCTGTCTGTCAACAAACACGTCTAAAAACCCACTCTAAGTACAAATACATAAACATGAAGTGATAAGAATGTGTATTTGTACACACCATGCTTATATATAGTGAGTGTTTCTTTATATTCACGAGTATGTATATGTACATGCATATATATAAACCCAGGCACATACGTCCCTTGGGTATTTTATTTTATCACTTGATTATTAGCAGTGGCAGAAACAATAGACATATTTCTGTCAGATCTAGCCTGGTAACATAAGAGCATATTATCCTTTTAGGAAGGTAATTAGCATCAGGGATCTGATTCCTTTTGCTACCCTTCTAATTAATTATACTTGGTAATGCCATCATTAAGAAGAGCGGAGTGTTTGTTCTTTTAATCTCCGTGCAAGGGACATGAGTTGGGAACAAGCTGCTTTGGGGTAGCTTTGCTGAGCTCTTTATTCTGCCACTCAGCCCTCCCGTTTTTTTCCTTCCCAGCCAGGCTTTTTGCAGTGAGAGCCTGCACCCCAAAACCTCCATCAAACTCCTCCCTCCCAAGAAAACCTTAGGAAACACAGTGAATTAAAAAAGTCTTGACTTAAAAACGACCCATATGTTTGCAAATGCTTTCCAAATGATCCCTTTCTGAATCCATGTGTTGTGCATGGGGTGGCGGGGAGGGGGAGGAGGACACCCCGCTACAGATTGCAGCTCTGATCTCCGGGTTTTTCCTGAGCTCGGGGGCTGTCTGCGGCTCAGTGTGACCCTTCTGCCAGGGGTCGGTGCACTCGCCCGGAGGGCGGCTGTCCCCATCGCTCCGGCACAACCACCGGCCCCGCTCCCACACGTCGGGTCCCGGATCTAAACTGCTAATTGCACGGGTTCACAGATCCTCCAGCCCAGCGCCTCGCCGAAAATCGGCTCCTCGCCGGGCCCGCATCTCTTGGGGACCACACACAAGCACCGCACAGAGCTTTTGTGTGGCAGAGAAAAGGGGATGCATAATAGAAAGGGCGAGAAAGAGAAAAAGAGTTGGTAAACACATTGGCTGTGGTACCTAGAAACCAAGGCAGTGCGACAGGTTCCCAAGAGAAGATCAAAAGTTGGCCTTTGGGATAAGCAACTGAGCAAACTCAAGTATGCTTCTATAATGAACTGCACAAAAGCAGCAGAAGGAGTACTGTGCTAAACTCAATGAGCTGCTCATAATGCACCGATATGTATATTATGTAGATATTCCCGTACCTGCCGTACCACTCCTGGCACACATAGGTAAAGCAAACATAGGTAAAACGGGCAAAGTGCAGCACATCAATCTACCATACACATCATGTGCCACACCGTGTATAAAGAGATATGCACCACAAAGATACATGCAAGTAATTCTCTCCACAGAGGATTAGATCAAGTATTTCAGAGCTCTGCCATGAGACTTTGATGCAGATAATTACACAACTTCACCTACAAGTACCTGCAGAGATGTGTGAGTTTATGGGCACAGTAATAGTGCTGAATACACAAAATATGTGTGCACATCATATGTAGTTCTGCATGTCTGGCAAAGTAAATCTATGCTCTTAGATATCCATGTTATATATTCATATAGTTCTGTGCATATATTTCAGTTGCAAAGATGTACAATCTGGATGTAGCCGGCACAGATGGTCATGCATTTACTACTGTGGTAAACGGGCTAGTTTTACATCTAAGAAAAAAATCACCCTTACATGCTCCTTAAAGGCATTATCTTTTTACTCAAAACTCTACAATGAGAGTTGTCTGAAGAGGGCGGGATGTGTTTTTCTACTCTAAAACTCCAGCAGCCTGGGAGATCATTAATACTCATTTATTTGTCACCTGACATGACATCTGTCATGTCACTTAGCTTTCCATTAGGAAGAACAGGGAGTAGTTATATTAAGTTATGTCTCAGCTATCTTCTCATAAAGAAAAGACCTCATTTGTTCCAGGAGCTAATATGCTGGTTTTCCTTCACGGCTACTCACTGAGGCAGTAAGTACGGATGTGACAGCCAGACGGCTGATATGAATGCACATGGACATTTAAGGTCCAAAAGGAACATAATACAGCGTAATCCCAGTTTAGCATTATTTTAAAATAAGAGGGAAACACTTGAACTCTCCCTACCTAATGATAGGAATTTTGCCCTGGATAAGATTACACGGTTTTCAAGCATGATTAGCCATATGTCTAAACTGAAATGAGACAAAAACAAACCAAGCAACTCTGCAGCGCCCTGTGCTGAGCTCAGCACTTTTTAACAGGCGCATCGTGGAACTTGTTCAGCTAAAGTGTAGTCAGAACAATTGTTTCACTGATAAAAATATGTTGTTGGAAAAACTGAAGGAATATATCAGCTTTAATTGGCCCATTGCTTTAGAAGGAGGGCACCTAACATAACCCGGTTTTTCAGCTTGTATTATGAGTTACAAATAGTTTGATTCTCATATCATAAATGTAGGTAGAACTTAAAACCAGAGGTTTCTTAAAAACTTACTCTCCTATCTCTCCTAATTAGTTTATCTTAATAAAATAACCAATATGAATTGGTAAATAATTATGCCAGTGAAGACAGAAAAGGATCAATCTACACATACGCTTGTGGGAAGCATCTGTGATGGAAGGGGAGGAAGAATACCAGTTTACAACTGTTAGTAGCAATTACTTTTGCCGTGTGCTTACACTAGTACACATCCTCAGAGCTCACAGAGAAGGTGGTCAGGGAACACTCAGTTTTTTCACAGTTTACAAGAATTAGGGACTAACCAAAAAATCAATGACATAGCAGATTTAAGACAAACAAGAGAAGCTTTTCACAAGGTGCGTTTTCACAAGCTCCAACTGTGGAGCTCCCTGACACAAGTTCAAAAACCGGTGTTCAGAAAACAATTAGAGCAAATACTGGAAGAAAATAAGTCATTGTCAACACAAAAATGAAGATGCAACTTCCAGCTCCAAAAGCCATGCCAGAGGGCAGCAGGAGGAGAGAGATGCAGGCATTCTTCCAAAGCTACCGCAGGTTCAGTTGTTTTGGTGTGTGCCTCCAAGTTGCCCCTGGTTAGTGGTTAGAATAGTCCCTTCAGGCACACATCAACAACATCAGGGACTGAATGTCAGCTTTCCTCATCACTGGCAAACACAGTCACTACCCAGATACCACATAACAACAGAGGGTGGAGGCATGCTTCCCCCCTGTTCTCAGCATGTGCTTTAATAGCAAGAACTGATCCTCTGCCTGGCCACAGGAAACAGACTTTTAATTACCAACTACAGCCAAAACCGGGTCTCAGTCTGTTTCCCAGAGAAACATCCCTCCTAGAAGCAACATCTAAGACCACAAGGCAGAAAACAACACAGGACTACAGGTATGATCCTAACATCACCATTGTCTGCATGCTCATTTTGTGACCCACTGCTCAGTGGGCTGCCTTACAGGAAACAGTATTTTAAGTGTTGCAGTGGAGACTGTGACACCGAAGTGGGACTCTGCCATAGGAATGAGTGCTTAAGATATTGTCTCCAAAGACAATTTGTCTCCCCCTTCACTGACTATAGAGGGAGTCAAGCTACCTGGCACTAATCGAGCAGTTTCTGATGCATTTTGAACTTGCAGATTGACAAGACTATAATTTCAAGCCTCCTGAGGGTGGACCAGCCTCTTCAGATGGCATTTGAAGGTAGAATCTGCGATCTTCACACTGTGGGCTGAGAACCACAGGAGAAAGATGGTTCCTTTCCCAGAAGACATGGTCTATTTTAGCTCTACAGCAGTCAAAGGGTTCACCTGAGCCAAGGACACTCATTGCACTTGTTGACTGTCATCTTTCTGTTAGCCAACTCTGCAGATGAGATGAGATGAATGTCAGCAGTGTTACAAAGTCCATGTCAATAAGAAGCTTTGAAACAGGCTGTGGTTCAGGAAGTACCATACCACAGATTCAGCAGAAGCCGCCTGAGAGGTCTCTGGGCTTTAGGGGACCAGCTTTACAAAGCAAAAGACAACCTGTGCCTTCCTCATCGCGTTGTCACTTGGGTGTTGAGCAAGACTGATGCTTCTCTGGGATTTTCCTTGGGAACTGGGGGTGGGGAGGGGAATTTAAGTCCATTAAAGCAGCCACAGTGGCACTGAAACAAGTGGGTTGGGAAAGAGGAGCTGAGGGGAGTGGAGGATCACCCCCAGGTCTCACAAATGCAATCTGGGGTAAAGCTACTGTCATGCAGCTCTTGAAGCCCTGACATGCAGCAGTGTTGTCTGTTTATTTACATTAAAATAAGACTTTCTGACACAGCTATGTGCCTTTCCCTTTGCTGACGGCTGAAGAAAGCCTTGGAGCTCAGGCTGCCAAGAACCTCGAGAGGAATCTTAGGAATGTGTCAATTAGCTGGAGAGAGTGATTAGCAGTGATTCATACCGGCTTAGTGCCTCTTCCTTGTTGCTTCCTGGCAGGTGAGTTTGCCCAACTTGAGCTCAGTTTTGGCTGCTTGAGCCAGTTTTGCAGCCGATGACTTAAGAGGTGTAACTTCCCCGGCAGTAGCCGGGTGTGAGTTCAGCCTGGGTGTGAGCAGGGTGTGAGTTACAAGCTGAGAGAGAAGATGGAAGTTATTCCAACTCCAAGTCCTCCAGAGTCTTTAAACAGTTCACCTCGGCCTCCCTGGATGAGGTCCCTTCACTTGGCTATAGCTTTTCTGTCAGCCTCCCACACTCTGTATAAAACCAAACTTTGGCCCTCTGTGTCCTTTAAATTATTTGCCTTTATTGTACAAGCTCCAAGAACAAAGCTAAAGAAAAACAATGAAAATAAACAAATTTTAAACACAACCACATTTCATGCCCTTTCCTCAAGCCAAACTCTTATTATTATAAAGAAAGGGGGCACAAATAAGAGGGACGAGAAGTGATAAATGAGTTCCTCTGACAGCCAGCAGATCATGCTTCTTGCTCAAGAAAAAGTAGCTCAAAGTGCTCTTTTTGGGTCATAGATATCATGAGACTTCATTAAGGACTCACAAAGTACACAGGGAGATTTAAATGAGAACTATTTTCTTTGTGCAAAATGAACTTATATTAATGGCTGGAGTAGGAACAAGTTGGCAAGGTATAGGCAGACCACAGTGTGGTCAGCACAAATTACTGTCATTTGCTAGAATAACTGCAGTGGCAACTGTTGCTGTTGTTGCTAAGTGGGTTTTTTTTCCCTGCATGTCTCTGTGGTGCACACTATTTATGGCTAGATTCTGCCATTCCCATGGAGTCAAGGCTGCCCCCTCTGAGATCTGGATCATCCTAGCTTGGTCTATTCTTCAGGATGAACATAACTTCATTTCCCCCAGCTACAGCACTGCCTGAGGCAGGTAATGCTGTTGACATCAGATTCTGCAGAGTGGTAGGATGAGATTGCTGTCTATTGTATGACAACTTAGAGGTTACAGCCTCTAAGTTGGTGGGTTGAGGGGATAAACGATTGTGCAACATACCCCGTGTCCTGCCATGTGATGGAAGGACATCCCATGTCACTTGGCAGGCACGGGGCATGGGACTACTTTCAGGCTTGCGCAGAGCTGGTGGCTATCTCCAGCTTTGTACATCTGCCATGTAGGACCTTGGAGTGGTGAAGACTTGTGGCACCATGCTGAATGCAAGCAATTTCCCCAGGGGAACATAAAGCAGAAACGAAGGGCTAGGGCTGAAGCATCTTTCTCCCTTTCATTCCTACAAAGTAACTCAATTGTACAGCAGCAAAAGCTGGTCTGCAGAATGGATGCAACAAGGCATTGGTCTTAAGAGAAAGAATGGAAGAAAAGCATACTGCAAACCAAGGAAAGGGAATAAAGAGACAGTGCGGTTTACTTTTTTTTCCCCAGTCACTAAGAGCATTTTAAATATGGTGATCCAGAGAGCTGATATATTAGCATCCAATTACCCTATGAGAGCAGAACAAAGAGCTGAAGCTGTGCCTGAAGAGAAGGTGATGCTTTCTAACACGGTCGGTCCCGAGCTCCCCCTGAGCAGCGTACCTGATAATTAAAATCAAAGAGGGCCAGGTGCAGCCTGGGTACAAAAGGGAGAACAAAGAGGTGAGCTGCTCTTTGAGCAAGAAAGAGCACATTTTGCCTGTTGCCTTTAACACAGCTTTATGTTCTCAAGTGATCTCTAACTTCTGATGTGCCAGGACTCTCCATCATGTATTATACGAATATGGGAGATGCCACCTTTGAACTCTTCATGCTCATATTTAACCTCATGATGACACCACTTATGAAGGACGGATGCTGAGTGCCCTTGTTTTATGTACTGCTCAAACCTTTCCTAGCCAGGTTTTGTACTGAGAGGTACAAGGTCAGAGCAATAAAACAGGTCAGGTCCAAGCCAGGAGGTTCCTACTATCTTTTCTGGGTGCAAAAATGCAAGATCACAAAAACCTGAACTGTCTCTGGGTTTCAAGGATTGGTGCAGACTTAAATGTGTAAGAATTTGAGAATGGGCAACATGTCCCAGCTTAACATTTAGGAGACGAAAAGGTGTCTGAAAAATGACAACTGCGCCATTGCTCCCTCTTCTTTCTCCTCTCTCCCCACTTAGCTTTATCTGCATAAATATTAATACTGCAACTCCTAATTAAATTCAGGAATATATTTACCTTCACAGATGAGCTACTTAAGCGACTCAAGAGAGGCCTCTTGTTTCCGTGAAACTTTGCAGCCTGTAAAATGCAGTAGTTCTTTCCAGGGTTATTGCTGCTCGGTAAATAATGGGAAAAGATGAGGAATATTTCTGAAAGAGGTCAAGTACACTCCAAACAGAAACATGCTAATAGGGAGAGATGTAAGAACAATGTCAAATGTCAATGATCACAAAGTAGCTCCCGAATATATATTTACCGAATGCAATGCTTCTCTGCCGAACAGAGTTGACATAATGACACGCTCTTAGAGGAAACTTTCCTGCTTATTTTATTAGAGGTGTTGTTGAACTTTTTTCTTTTCCTTTTTTCTCACTGAAGTGCAACCAGAAAGTTCCTACCTTCAGGAGATAGGCTCTTTGAATAATAATAATCACAAAATAACCTGCAAAAGGCAAACAATGTCTGCTTTTCTCAGAATGGCTTTTATAGTGCAGCGAGCTTAGCTGCGCTTCTCTCCACACCCAGTGAAACAGTACAGCCTAACTACTATTGACTGAACTGTTATGTTTGTGGGAGCATCACATGGGCTGATGATAAAGTCAAGATAAAAGACCCCAACTGCAGCTTCCCTGCCCACAAGAACTTATTATCATGTCAGGAGAAAAATATAGACTGATTTGACATGAGACTGGATAAATGTATGTTTTCTGGTCCTTATCAACCATGTGGTGTGCAAGCAGTTTGGCTGATAACCTGCTACAACCACCTAAACCCCACTTCTAGAGTGGGCGCTGGCAGGCCCACGTCAAACAGGACATAATGAATGGGGTTTTATGACGTCTGTCTGGAGTCTGGCAAATTGCTTTTCGTGAGCTGGATGATGCGTGACAAAGCAAACCAGGAGGGCTGCTATTCCAGTAAGGCTGTGGGCAAAGTTCAACACTTGTGGAGTCACTCCCTCTCGTCCATGTCACTGCTCCTGGCTGATCAAAAGCCAGTGTAACACGTCAAAGAGTAAAACTCAGCTTCACGCTGAAATTAATAAACCAGGGCATCTTATGCAAGACACATGAGCTAACCCTGTCCCACTGTTCAGTACCAGGAAGGTCTCCACTGTGTTTAACTTCTGCAACTGCTTTAAAACTGTCACATCCCAAGGGACCAATGAGACAAAAAATGCCATGGCATTTATTTGCTTTGGATCTAGTTCAAGTCAAAACCACAAAGATGGTCCATAACCAACTTTTGATCAGAGCTGATCAAATCCAGGGATAGTCAGACTTGAGGGAGGTCCTTGGGAAAGACACGGAGCAGCTTGAATAGAGAAGTGCAAGAGCTGCAAAAAATGGGTCAGAAATCCAGAAAATATACTATATGAGAAAGGCTCGAAAATGAGTAGATTTGCTCAGTCTAGAAAATGCAATGGGGACACAGCCTAACAGTCCACAAACCCATGCACGAGAAGAGGGAGATTCTAGACCTTTGTGTCTCCTTACAGGAAGGAGACAAAGAATCTTGTCCTTAAGCTGCAGCAAAGGTGGATGCTGTTAGACTTTACAGGGAACGCTGTTCAAGGTGAAGATGGGAGCACTGGAAGAGGTTGCTGGTGGAGTTTATGGTACCTACATCATTAGGGAGTTTTAAGACGAGGTTTGAAGTGCATGTGCCAGGAATGGATTAGATCTGTTTAGGTCCTGGTTGAGGAGGACAAATCAATACCTTTGCAAGGTCCCTTCCTACTCTCTTCCAGCATTTGATGATTCAAACATATGTAAAATTGTCTGGATAAACTTCCTCAAGCACACTTACAATTCAGTTTAACCACAACCTCTGTTCTTCAGAGAAAGCCTTACCCAAAGTCTTGCAGAAAAAGCACCATGCAGTTAGGTCACTTTGGACTCCAACCCACCTTGATGCACTAAAGATGGATTCATAAATCAAAGTGTGGATGAGCAGATTTCTTATTCTGGTAAATCAAACACAGGCATGCTGATAGCTGAGGGTCCAGGAAGGCCTAGAAGACTTGGGACAAGGAATACAACGTGGACCTGGCTCCACATCTGAACTGCCCCAAGAAGTTTACATGTAAGCTGTTGGTTTGGGGCCACTCTGCTACTTTCCCATGTCGGCAGCTATTGTGAAGAGCCACATGAGGGTTTTCCTAGTGCTGGGAAGCCTTTCAGGGATCTTTATTTTATCTAAACAAGGACAAAGATCTTGTGCAGTGCCAGCACTGCCCCACTGGAGTTAAAAGGCATCTTTGTTCAAACACCAATGGCTCAAGGCCCGAAGATGCACAGCTCTGGCCCAGGAGTAGGACCCAGGAGGCAATGGCCTGTTTCTGCCAACCAGAAACATGGCTGTTTATCCACAGGAACAGCACTCTGTGTGGACGATGATAGGTTTATTTTGCAGTCAGCATCACAAATTATGGCACTTTTCCATCTATTGTCCTATACGCTAAGTAAACATCATAAACTGTTCTGTGCTATGTGCTTCTGAAAATCACAACATGAGAGTTTTACCATTAAGGAACAATGAAAGGGCAAACAGGGAAGCCAAAACATATAAGTCTGCTTTGTTTTCCGTACGGTGGAATAGTATATAACTTGGTTTCTCCTGTTGTGTCTTTTATGGTGCTTTGTTTTTTTAAAGCTACTATGCCATGTTACATGGCTCCATTCATAAAATTAAATTCCATGGGGCAGGAAATCACTCCCTTTTTCATGATCATATCATCTGAACCCATGCTGCAGGCGACAGGGCGAAATTACTACTCCTGATACACATTTAAGGAGTTTCTTCTGCTGCACGGATCCCACATCAATAAGGAATTCTGCATATGCAGCAAGGCACAAACCCACTGGGTAGGCTGAAATGATTTTTGTGTGTGCATGTGTGTGGTTTGGTCTCATTTAAAGATGTGCAGATAGAGTTTTCACTCAGCGCGCGGTATTCATTAGTGTGAGGCAGCAAACTTGCCCGGAGATCTGAAGACCCCAGAAATCAAACTGTGGGCGGGTAGTGATTGGAAAGGTTTAGAGGGTGATGACTTGATAATTTCCCTAGTCCTGAAGCCTGCAGAGAACACACACATAGAAAGTCTGGTCTAGGGCTGCCCCATATCCCAACTGCCCTGATGGAAGTATTGTATGGTGAGGCATTGGTCTGTATGGACATACTGGTGTAGGACAGACCTACCTACGGGTATCCCAGACAGGGGTATCTACAGACAGGCCTAAGTAATGTTTGGCCCATGGGCAATGGACTTCCCACAGCTGGCTACTGAAAACTTGAGAAATAGCTCTTAAATGCACAACAGCAGTTTTAAAACAAGGGGATGAAAGACCATTGTCATCGCTTAGATGATAATGCATTTCCTTCTGGGTTTGCCTTGATAAATGTGTAACGCTCAGATCCTGCTTGGACAACACTGGCAGCCCAGGTGGGACCAGGAGGCTCACAACAGTGGCTTCTCCATCACAGCATTGGCACATCCTTGGCAGGGCTGCTGTGGTGATGCAAAGAGACCTGAATAACCTATCATCCTCCTTGTGCAAGGGAGAGCTGGCAGGCACTGCTGCAACAGACAGTGTTGGGAGCAGGCGGTGGAGCCAGCAGCCCCTCCCCAACTCTGTCTCATAAAGGATGGATGGGAATCTTATCTCACCTCCTGCCTCCAAACCACCCCCAAAGCTCAACCTGCTCAACCTCCACCTGACTTGCCTGCGTTTATGGCTCAAAGCTGTGTTTTACTCTGCTTGCATAGGATGTGCACGGCACATAGGGATCTCAAAGACATCCTGCCACAATCCAGACTGAAGCTGAATGAACTCAAAATTCATCCTGATACAAAAATTTCCTTCAGAAGGAGAGACATAATATTTTTCATATTAAAAAGAAAGGGGGGGCTGGAACTGGATGATCTTAAGGTCCTTTCCAACCCTAACTATTCTATGATTCTATGATTCTAAAAGTCTTAATGTTTTTTCTTACCTGCTGATTCTATCTATTGGCAACATATACCACCAGACTGAAATACTGGCATTTAGAAGAGACTGGTAAATCATAAACAAATGCTGTTGCCAGCATCATAATAAGCATTTGGAGGGCTGTATGAGCTTCCCGTATCCCTGACATGAACGCAGCTGTGTCCTTACATACAAAAAACAAGCTTTCAAAACTTAACCACAGAAATCATCCATTATTTTGAGTTCTTTCTCAAGAGAGCTCATTACACCATGTTAAAAAGAAAAATAATCCTTTATATTTCAGTTCTGCTTATTTACCCTGTTATAGTGTACCGAAAAACCTTCGAAGTAATATAGTATATTACCTTTATACTTTCAAAGCCATTCTCCTACAGCTTTAAGAAAGATCTAACTCCGTCTTCCAAATGCATATAGCACAGAGTCAGTCTTATGTTGTTGCATAGTATACACTGGATCTATCTATATGTGCACAGCAGAAATACTAATTCTTGAGAGTCTGTGTGAGGAAGCATACTTTAAAAGCCTATATATTATACAGAATATATATTTATAAATGCACATCTCTCCCTATCCTGCAAAATCTACACACAGTTTGCTCTTTTCTACCTGGTACATCTGAGAAAGGGACACTGCAATTATACCATTTCCTAACCTCCCACTTGGCTTCTCCTGCTGTCGAATATCTGAGCAGGCAGAGCATACATGTAGGGCACCCATAGGGCTGCCCTGGCAGGAAGCAGTCCCTGTTCTCCCCCAGTACAGGATATAAATGCATCTGACCCTCTTCTACAGAAACACTTGGGCACTTCACTGACTGACCCCCACTGGCCATGAGTGGATGAAGCACTGCCTTTAGTACTGTGACTAGAAAATCATCTGCTGTGCCATGGGTGATTTGCTGAACAGCTCAGTGCAGCCTGGTACAAAAATGTCCATATTAATACAGTGATGATGAAACCCCTCCTGTAGGGCTTGAGCTTGTCACCATTTAATCCAGCTTCAAAACCCCAGTTAGATTAAAGTGAGCAAAAGTGAAGGAGAAGTGGGGGAAGAGGAGGAAAGAGGGTGAACGCTCTTCGTGCTAGGATGTGGGGGTGCAGGGATGGGAAGGGATGCCCAAATTCTTCTTTAGATGAGAACTGAAAAGTGAAGTTTAGGAAGTGAGCAAAGCTCCTCTTCATTCCCGCTGTGCCCACCTCTGTTGTAAATATGAGGAGCAAAGCACGGATCTGAGAAGCATCTGAACAGTTTGTGAGATGGAAAACACAGCCCCCAGCAGCCTGCACCCCCTCCCTCCTTATCCATGTCACTTGAAGGTTGAAAGGATTTTCCTCAGGACTTTGGCACCTCTGTCTCTCCCTGAAAGCCCCACATCAGTGCAGGGGGCTCTTGGATGGCTGCCCCCAGAGCGCTGTGAGCTCTGTTGCTCTCCACAGCCCTGAGCATGGGGATTGATGCAGCCAGTGTCCCTGCTCTCCTGAACCCCAAACGCGATGCTGACAGCCGGGTTTTAATCACGCAAGGGCCGATAACCATCAAACGCCGCTAATTTCCAACAAATTATCTAATCCAGATGCTTGCCGGATTTGAGTAAACACTGCACCCAACAGGATCATAAAGCAAATAAGCACAAAGCGGTTTAGAGTTTCAGCTCCCCCCTCCCCTAGCCCGGGTCCCTCAAATGGGGAAAAATGCAAATCAGGTGATCCAGCATTTGTGTTTGAAACCAGATCAGTTCCCATGGGATCACATAAAAGACCCCCCCACAGAGCAGGCAGGGTTTGGATGGCCAGTATGCTGGGCAAGAAGGGCGACAGCCATTGCTCTTGGCAGGAGCAATGATCATGGTTGGGAACACAGCAGCCAGGAGGCATTTACGGATGTTGTTGCCTCCCAGTGAGTGGAAGAGCTTTGCAAAATCTCACTGGGACACCGATTCAGCCCCTCTCCCACATGGGGTGATGCTCAACCTGTGTACTGTGGCACTGCTGTCCTGCAGCAAACACCCTGGCTGCACAGGCTAACCCCGCAGCACCTCCCCAGCAGGAGGAGAGGATGGCATGCAGATGGAAAGAGGCAGAAAGCATCTCCGGTCTGCATGGTTTGTGCGTGCAGGCAGCTGCCTGCAATCTGCCTGCCCAAGGCATGGGACTGTGCTGCTGGCCCACCAGGGTTGGGTTGCCTCTGAAATCACCCGAGCTGGCTTTTCTAAGGCAGAGAAGATATTAAAATCCATGTGTTTGAAGGGAAGTGCACACACAGATATGAATGGAGAAGCATGTTTTTGGCACTGTGGATTGGTTCAGGAAATGGTCAATAGGTCTTACTCTGTCTCAGGACAAGAGATAGATCCTGTTTTATTTACCAGCCCTTTTAGACTTCAGTTTTGCAAGGGCTGTGACCTGGAGAGACACACAGGGGTGTATGTGTAAACACACATGGTGTATGTGTACACACGCAAACACACATACCCATAGATTATTTTTACCTCCTTCCACACCAGCCTATGATCATAATTCTCCTATAGCATCGCACCTAATACATTCATCTAAAGGAAAGACACATTTTCTACAGTCATATAGTATGTTCTGATGTACAAGCATGCCTTTTGTAAAGTGTGTAGGCAGAGTATACATTTAAATACACACTACATACAGGCACGGACCAATACCGCATGAGTGCACATGGCACAGCCGTGCTCTGCCAAGTCTGGGGACTCATGTAAATAAAGGATTTATTCTACAAATTTCCTTACACACAAACACAGACACACAAACACACTGGAAACATATGGGATGGAAAACATTCTTCTGCATAAATCTGCAATATTGGATTCAAAGATACAATTACCCAGAGGTTATGTAAGCTTTGAACAAGGAGGGGGGAAAAATGCAGCATTTCTGAACAGGCCTTCTGGTGAAAAAGGGGCAATGGCACCTCCCCAGTTACAGAGCATTGTCTATTCTGTTTCAAATTGGGAAAAAAAAATGTTTTCCCAATACTATAAACAACAGCCATCCTTCTTTCAGCAGTTCATGGTGGTCCTCCTTCACTAAATGTTCATTAAAAGAATTGCCCCAACTATTCGCCTTCCCAGGCTTTTTTTTTGCCATATGAAGAAATAAACCAGCCGTGTTGCCTGTTCCCAAGAATTTTCTGTCTACCCCCCCTTGCAATTAAAGCTGGTCTCTCCTTGCAGCTTCATTTCCCTCCACTCCTCCTCCACCTCCTCGCCTGTCTAATCTCCTGCTCCCCTCCAAGTGCGTTATTTGGTTTTGGAATTATATCTATTTACCCAGGGTGGAAGTTGCACAACGGATGTGTTTATGTGAGAAAATTGTATCACTGACAAACACTGATTGGCATGTGGACATTGGGAGAGAAAACTACAGAGGACATTTTCATCAGCTTGGAATAACACAATGATTGTGTTTTCAGCAGAGCTAATGGATCACATACCCCTGCTCACTCTGATAGCTGTTTACACAAAGGACAGCTTCCCAGATGCAGCAAAGAAAAGGAGAAAAGGAAAAAGCTTAGAATAAGAAAACCCGTCCTGGCAAACACTGTAATAACAGCAATAATGAGCGATCAGGAATAATCCTTTGAAGGAAGATCATCGGTCTAATTCTGATTTGCACTAAGATCCCTTCACACTGGGGAAAGGGGCGTTGAAGTGGATGCAAATTATATGGTTGTGCATAGAGAGGTTTTCACCCTGCCGGGGTGGGATGAGGCCCTGGGGACAAGGACAACCCCTTTCTCCTGCTCCTTGCTGGCAGAGGTGCCGCAGGATGTGAGTGCTCCCTGATCCCACTGTGCCTGCTGCAGCACCTGGTTTTGTCTGGGCTTGGGGGAGGAGAATTCCTTATGATGGAGACTTTGGTGATGCTGGTGTTTAGGGCAGGGCAGGAAACTTGCTCTTTTGTCCTCTGGGTGAGTAAAGAGAAAGCTGGATTTTTAGCACAGAAAGATGATAACGCAGATTTTCTGATAGATCCCTGCTCATCCCTGCTTCAAAACAAAAATAAGGAAAGGGATGGAAGTGTAGGTGGTCGGGGGAGTCAGAGTCTTCTCCCCAGCCCAAAGCCCACTCCTTTCTCATCATGCGTTTGACCTTCTCTAGAGCTCACCTATTTCTCATGCAAATATGTATATCAGGAGCAAAGCTGTCAGCCAGGGGAAAACACTTTACACAAGCTTTGATCACTCCTAGCCAGGCTCTGTCAAACGAGATGGACAGACAGAAATGCACAGCTCTGTCAAACACTTTTTGGAGACTGTATCTGCAAATATCCATTTTATCTGTCCTATACATATTCTCCCTTCTCTTTTTTCTTTCTTTTCTGAAGCAAAGATGCCGTTCATCTGAAAATCAAACAAATGACTTGGAATCCGGACTGTTCATCTACCGTGTGCTCCCAATTTCACATCTCTTCATGCCTTGAAGAAATCTAAATCTACCACATGGTGTCCAGGGAAACCTGGCTGATTTTGCTCTTTATTGCTTCTTACATGCCTCGGTGTTTAAAGAAGACCCGTCTTTTGAACAGCAGCTCATAATCTGATAATATTTCTCTTTGAAAAGTCAACATACTATCATTGTTTCGAATTCAATTATCCAGCCGGTTTTCTCTCTGTGGTATGCAAGCACTATATTTAGGTTATATTAAATTATGTTTTAATAACATCCAATGGATTTTTTTTATCCACCTCAGCCTTTAAAAGTCCTTAGTCCTTCCAAAGGAGGGGGCGAAAGCAGTTTATTAGTGCATCACTTCAGAATTGTTTTTTAATTGGAAACATTTTGTGGAGAAAAGACCATTAATAAAATTCGATTCCAAATCAAACTTCTCTGTGTATGTTATTTTTACTCTGCAGTCAAATGCTTTTATTAGATTTAAAACTTTCACTGTTCTTTTTTATCTCTAGCTGTATAATGTTCTGCAATAAAAAATAAAGGGCCTAGCGACTCCAAAGTCTGGCAAAATAATATACTTTTTTGGATGTCTGTGTATGTTGCCAATTAGTTTTGCTGTAAATACAGACCTCCATCCATCATCAGTCTCTGGGTGGCTATAAGAGATCTAATTTGTTTCAGATGCCTTGTGCTTGCCGAGCTATTCACCAACTCCGCTGACCTGCTGCGAAGACCAAAAGCTGCAGAAGGATGACTGACAAGGGAAACTGGAGAAAGACCTATCTACTTAGGGTCGGATCCTGCCTCCCAAATGGGGAAGGAAGCTTTCCCCCTCCCTCCTCCCTTTCTCCCTTCTCTTTTCAGGAGCCTGTAGCTTTGGAGAGGAGCTCAGCGGCGTAAGACCCGTATTAGGGAGGCTATGACAGGGTAATGGAAAACTCTCCTCCTCAATTCATTCTCCCACCTCCCCTCTCCTCCTTTTACAAGCCATGCTTCAAACCTCCCATTCCCCAGGAATTTTATGAATGCCTGAGCCCAGCCAAAATAAACTCGTAAAGAAAAAGTTTCAAACAAAGGTCACAGACCCATACAGCAAGTGCGAACCGGTAAATATCAAACCTTGGGATACACGGCATCGTGCGGGAACCTTACAGCCCTACACGGCCTGGACACACGTTGTTTGTCCATCTGAATGATATTTGATTCTCCAGCTACCACACCCAGGTCCTGCCAGCTTTCTGTCCCTCCCCATGGGCATCCCTACTCTATGGAGGTAGCAGAACCTCGAAAGTGGAAACATGTGGGGAGACTTTGCCTCCTGAGACTTTCATGCTTGGGAGAACCAAATCAGAGCCATTGGCTTGGGGATTCATTGCAAACAGTCAGAAACATCCATCTGCATTGTTTTTCCATAGACAATTGGGATTCTCACTAACTGCATGGTGTGTGAAATATGTCTTCCTTTTTTTTCCTATAGGAACTATTTTCTACAGGAAATAATTCTTATTCATTTTGAGAAATAAAATTAAATATAAAAAACCAAACACAAACAGAACAAATATTGTTGCTTGCCTAAAAAATGCAAATTCCCCTGCCAAGCTGTGAAACCCTCTTAATGCTTGATGCCAGAGGCAGTTCGTTCATCCCCCTTATTCTCACTCCTCTCCTGGGGTGCAGCAGTGCCTTGCAGTGCATAATGCTGGTGTGCAGATGGATCCAGCAGTGCTGGGGCACTGCTCGCTGCAGAACCCTGGCTGCTCACTTCCTGCCACAGCCAGGATTTGGCTTCCCCCATGCAGCAGCACTGTTGTGGGAGCTGCTTCTGAACTGCACCCACAAACTGCACAGCACAGATCCCTCACCCCAGCCTCACAATTTGGGCACTCGCACTGAAGAAAGATGGATTTTCAGTTCCCGCCTCATCTTGGAGAGCCTCAGACTCGTAGGCCCCAAAGGAAACACCAGCAGGGACAGGGTAGGAACATCCACAGCCCATCTGATGTGGTCATGTAAGAGGAAGCTCTAAAGCTGCTGGGGTAAGGGATCAAACAAGGAGTTTGGCTTGGCTGCATCTGCTCAAAGGTGTTGGAGAGATCTGGGTGCTGATTATTACTGCAGTTGCTAAAGCATTTTACATGGGAAAGTCACTGGATTACAAGCCATAGTAGAAACAATCCTTGGCGCTGAGAGCAGAATAGCTGAGAAGGAGAAAAGTAATGTTCCTGCAAACGGGAAACAGTTGGGAAAGGGGAGCATGGCAGTTGCCTCCTCATGCACCTAACTCTTGCTCTCCCAGCAGCAGGCACTCCCATGGTGCACACTCGGCACACAAAAAATAGGGTCTGCTATAACAGCTTTTCCCCTTCGTTTTACACTTCTGCTCCAGGGATATTTTTGTGAGCTCAGGGATCCAGAGCACTCATGTGCTTGGGATCAGCATGCACAGATTCCCCCTGAGGGGTCCAAAACTCACTCAGGAAGTTCTGGGCAGTGATTTCCCAAGCAGAAGCAGTTGTGCTGAACCAGCCATGGGCAGTTGTTTCTGCAGCCACATGGTGAAGACGACAGGGAAAATTATCTGTCAGAAAATTAATTCAGCTACAAAGAGTGGGGTTCAGGATGCATCCACCAGGAGAAAGGGTTGGGAATGCTTAAATTAGAATCTTTGCTTAAAAAAAACACCAACCTTATAGCACAGCATCAGCTTTGCCTACAGAGAAAGATTTACAAGTACTTTAGTGTGTCCAAGGTTAAGATGCTAAAATTCCTTTGGGGAAAAGGATGTAGAAGTGGATAAAACCAGTCAAACTACACCAGGATGGAGAAAGAAGTTCTCATGACCAGGCGGCTGCTCCCCTGCCCTGGCAGACATGGGGGGCCACAGAAAGCACTATGTGCCCATGATCGGGTGCACTACCAGAGACCCACCTGAGACTGAAGGACAAGCAAAGCTGGGCATCCTGGGGACACCACCTGAGCCCTAAGCATAGCACATGGCCAGGACCTGCCAGGGCAGCTGGGAACACTCATGTCTAACCCATGCCTGCACCGCAGACATCTGTCCACGTTATGGAGATACTTGTCAAAACGTGATGCTGCTTTTCAAAATGAGCATCATTGTTCCAGTGTTCAGGGAGGGGAGGACCCTCCCTTTTCAATTGCAGGGCATGTTTAGTTTTCGTCATGTTAAAGGGGGGGAATTACTTTTACTCAAAACCATATGTAGAGCATCAACAAATGCACATCCTGTGAAGCAGGGCGTGTTGCGAGAGGGGTTACAATGCTGGCAATTTATAGCAGCTGCCTTAGTAGCCTCTTCTTCCACGCATTATTCTGTCAACATTGTATTTTCCTTGGAAAAACATCTACAGTAGTTTAAATCTCTTTACTGAAAACAGATCTACTACAGGTGCTTTAGAGTTCATCCACGGGATATGAGAAGGTTGA
The DNA here is from genome assembly GCA_026283785.1 of Coracopsis vasa. Taxonomy (NCBI): domain Eukaryota; kingdom Metazoa; phylum Chordata; class Aves; order Psittaciformes; family Psittacidae; genus Coracopsis; species Coracopsis vasa. The sequence goes on from JANHGB010054557.1 coordinate 36,916, forward strand.
ACGTCCCCAAGAAAGGGAAATTTATGTCAGTAATGACTAATTGATTTGCTTGGCTTTAAAATCCCTAATGTATTTTCACATTTTTCCCTGCCTTCTTTTTTACAGTGCTAATAAAAGAATCTACATCATATATTGTGTTATATGTGGGTTTGTTCTGGGAAATCCTTACTTTTGCAATGAGTTTATGTTTTCTCTCATTTCCTTTTAACTTTCCTTTATAAAAGGGCTTGTTTTTGTAGCAAATCAATAGGCTAAAGGTGAACATTAATGAAAAAGAAAGAGTGTGTTTGGAAAATATATGGTGAAAACAAGGCAGAATGAGAAACCAAATCTTTGTTCACTGGAAATTAAAGACACACTTTTCACATTGAAGTGGGATAAATGCAATATATTGTGGTAGAACATAGCGAGAACTGCACACTTCTCTCCAAAGGCTCCCAAACCCAATCCCAAAAGTCTTGAGAAATGTTCTGATACTCACAGGGATGAGGGGAGGGGTTAGTGCACCTCTGTTGGGGGTCGTTTATGGAAAAGGTTCCTGCAAGATCCTTTCCAAAGATAAATATTTTTACTAAATCCCTGGAGCAGCTTACAATTCCCTCTGCTCACAATTACAATTTCGCCATTAGGAAACTTCCTTGAAAACCCCTCTTTGGCTCAATTGGAATGTGTTTTTTCAACAAAGCTGAAACATTTTGATTTCAGCCTATTTTTTTTCTTCTTTTTTTACTTTGCTCTGCAATCATTCATCATCCTCCAACAGAGAGTATTCAACAAGACAAAAATGGCAAAGTCACACACAGAGGAGGCAAATGTGCTGGTCTGAAAGCGAAAGCCCATTTCATTTTGGGGTGAAATATTGCCCTGTTTGGGGGTAGGGATATAAGAGAAAACAGTGGTGATAGCAAAATTATTCCCTTAAATATTGCAATTGCCAAGGCAGCTGAAAGTAGCTCCATCGAGGGATTTGTTAATGTAGGTGCAGTGTGTGCCAGCCTCTCCAGACATCTACCTGGAGATGCACACAAGGGCCCTCTCCATGCCCTTCAAAGCAACTGGAAAATTTCAATTGAATTTAACACATGATTTAGTGGCAGAAACAAAGGCACAGAATTGCTACAAACATCATTAAATCCCTGAGCACCACAGGCAAATGATGCTAGCATAGACAGAAGCACAGGCAGGCTCTTAGAGGGTGTTCACGGCTCTGCCATGGCTTGAAGAATCTTGTTGGACCAAATCACATTATTGCCCTGTGCCTCAGTTTCCATCAGTACTCTGAGGCAGGCCATGGGATAAACCTTTTATAGCATGTTTTGAGATTTAGAAGTGACATTATATCACAATGTGGCTGAAAGTGTGTGGATACACCAAGGTTTCCAACTTCACACTATTTACAAACTGGTATTACTAAGAAGGCTACTAATACATAAAAGGTAGAAACTGAAGCACTTAATTAGAGCTGTACTCAACACCATTATAGCAAGTAGAGAATAAAAACATTTACAAGACCACTTGGAAGGAAAACAAATAAGAAATTATATTGCCTTTAAAATAAATTATTCAGTTCTGTGAGATTAATGTCATTCTGTTTACAAAACTGTCCCTGTTAAACTCGCATTCCAAATGTAAACCAAGAATACTGAAGGAATACTCCATGAATCACTAAAAGGTCAGCTAGGAACAGAGGCATTCCTTTAAATAAGGAGTATAGGAGAGCCTGGTCCAGGGAACACGAGGTCTCCATATGTCTCTATATGTGTCCAGAAAGGCTGCTACATACGATTTATAAACACCCTATGGAGCAGAGAACCTAACTTGCAAGCTGACAAAAGCTGTGGAGGTTACGGAATGGATGGTTGCCCATTTCCTCCTGGGATCCTACTGTCAAGATCTTCTGGGATGCAATCTGTTCTAAAATCAATTAATTTTTACAAGGACCACTCCCACTGAACCTTGCAATATCCATCCTCTGCCACTGTCTGCTCGAGTTATTACTTCAGGTCATGGGAGCTTTGGCACACTGAAGTATGCACATGGTAGTGTACATCGCTGGAAACTATTAGCCCAGGGAGCTCACAGGATACAGCAGCTTGGGGATGTTGTTTCCACTGAGAACCAGAAATCACTTTCTGAGCTGACTGGTGCTTGAAGAGGGGCCATCTGTGCTGCCCAAATTGACACTGACAACTGTGTTTGATGTCTCTGTCTCAAACTGTCTCTGTTTTCTTGACTCTGCAACTTCTATCTTTGTGTCAGTGGAGGATAAGATGAGGAGTGATAGGCTGATACTGCAGAAAAAGAGTTTGGATAAAATATTAGGGGGAAAGAACAACTCTTTTAAACAGGAAGAACTGCAAAAGCCTGGAAGAGGTTGTCTGGGGAGGTGGATGGATCTCTGAAAATAAGGACCATTAAGAACAGGTTAAACAAACATCTGACCAAGAGGCTTAGGCAGAGCTGGACCATGCTTGGGGCAGGAAGTGGAAAAGATGACCTCTGATGGTCATTTCCAGCACTATTATCTGTTCCTAGTAATGCTCAGGTAACTTGTGCTGCTTTATGCTGAGTGCCTTTCTTAGAAGCTTCTTATTCAGAATGCTGTCCAGAATTAGTTAATTCAGATACAAGGGGCTGGAATGGTCACATCAACCACATCTCCTCCACCCAACCTCAACCAAAGCACAAGAAGGGAAACATGCCTACAACCAGGTTTCATGGAAGTCAGGAGAAATCTCTTGGATTAACAGACTTTATGTCAGACATGAAATAGCCTGAGTGAAGAGAAAGCAGTTCAGAAGCAGAAAATCCAGATGGGTTATTTCTGGTTATTGCATGAAGTTTCAGCTTAAATCAGAATATCAGGTACATGTTGGCGAACAGCTGCAAAATCACTTCTGTGATAAAAGGTATGATAATCACTGGTGAACCACAGTAGTGAATTTCCTTGGAGTACCTGGTATAAAACACAGGCATGCCAGGACTACTTCTTTCATACTTGGGGCTGTTTATAAAATCTTTGCAACACCAACTACAGAAGTTCTAGAATTGCAATGGTTAATATTATCCTTATATTGCAAAGGATTCACTATCTCAGCCCAGAACAGGCAGGACTTACCTCGACCTATGTTAGTGATGACAGCATCTTAAGATATCTAAATGTTTTAACTCAACCTTGACAGCAATGTACTACCTTCAGCTATCTAAAAATCAAACATCTATTTGAAAAGACTTCTCTTAGAACCTCCCTTTTAAAGTCAGTGGAAAAGGGTTCACACCTCTGGAGAGCTCTTAATTCTTTCCTACATCAAATGTCTAGCTCGGTTGTATGAACTCTCCTATAGAGACACCACACTCGCCATACAGGCTATAGAAGCAGACTAGATTATATTAGACATCTAATATCAGTACCTCTGACAGGAGGTGATATCTTACCTTTAGGAATATTTCAAATGAATGGGTTAAATTTATGAGAGTGAAACCCCTTTCTATCTCCATGCTTTATATTCATGATCCAGCTTCATGAGAAATTTGCTATTTGTCTTTCCTAAAGAGAACAAGCCTGCTCCGCCTGCTCCAAATATGCAGCACTACACAGTCCTTGCTTTGAGAGAAAATCCCTTTTTCCAAGACACCAGAAATCTTTGGTAAAGGAACCACAGGGCTTGGGTTGGGTTTTTTTATGTGTTTCTGTCAAATCAAGATATCAGATATGGTTGTTATTATTTAATAACGATAATAGTAACAATTTCTCAGATGTAAAAGTAATACAATAATGATAGGCTTCACGGAACACACAAAAAAAGACTAACAAATCTAATCAGTTGCAGAAGGAACTGAAGAAAATCTGTGACATGAAAAGCAGAATAACAACTGTTTGCGGTGAGCTGGGCTTTCATAATGGGGGTATCACAGCAGCCGTATGAAATGGAAACAGGGTCTACTGTAAAGCCGTGTGTCCTCCAGATGGCAACATTGATTGGTATTTCTAAAGGAGTTTGGAAGGAGCAACTTTTCTCTGGGATACCCGGATCTTTGACACAGACTTGTAATAGCACTGCCCTCAAGATCCCGGACTGTGGCAGGAAAAGGCGATATCTTTGACAATATTCATGACAGTAAAACTGAGGAGGAAAAGTGGAAGTTAGTACACAACCTTTGGATACAGCAGATTGTTCCCAGGAAAAAGAAACATTAATGTTTGTGACACAATTAACTGGCAAAGGACAAAGAAATATTTTAATCCCAAAAATCAATTCCCAAGAAGTGATGAAGACAACTGAAGATGAAAAATTACTGTGATCTTAAAGATGCTTGAATGCCTTCTGAAATCAGTGTATTTCCCTTAGCATTTTTAGTCACCAGGACTGCTGGTGTGAAGACATCTCTCATTTTGCAACAGCATCTTCACCCCTACAAGTCTTGAGATGAAGATCTGATGATGGACAAGATGGTAGCACCTATGACTGCATGAATAATGATAATTAGTGTTCTTCTGAGGCTTTTCATTGAGGATTTTGTAACCCTTCATAAAGTAGATTAAAAGGATGAATTGTAGTTAAGTCTGAGACTTACATGCATTTGTCACAAATTAATTCTAGTCCCTGAGCTGAAGCCAGGTGAAAATAAAGAAATGTATAAAGCTCTTTTGCTTTTATTGGCTTTAGTAAGGTATCATTTTCTTTCCAGTACAGTATACACTAAGTTGCACTGCAATCACATTGTATGAATTCTGCCTTGATTTTGTGATCACTATAAACTTCTGAAGTTCTGCTCTTAAACTGTGTAGAGCACAGAGAGAGATTATGGCCAAACCCCACATCATCATGAGATTTAGGGCCAAATGGCAGGCTGGTGTGAACTGGCTCAGCACAGGTAACTGCAACAGAGCGTCGCCCAGAGGGCTAGGAAGAGAATTTAGTCTCAGTTCCTGGGTTGGAATGGGTGATTCGTACTCGCTTAAATCTTCCATATTATTGCCATTTACAGAGCAAATTAAATTTCTAATACAATTAATTTCTTTTTCATTTTCTGCTAGTTCATGCTCAAAATGTCTTGAGGTTTTCATGACTCATCTGGCCTCTCTAATAATGTTGGCTATTAATGTAGGGTTTCCTGGAAAACAGACGAGTTCAAAGTTTCAAAAATCCTGTTTTCCATTGAAGTTTAATTTCTAGAATAATTTTCCATTTTCAGCAAGAATGAGACTGAAAAGCAGAGAACATTTTCCATTAAAGTCTGCAGAGAAATTTCCTTTCATTTCTCACAGAGGACTGCAGGGCTTGAAACAGCCTTCACTTTCACCACCAGTGTCAGGACAAGAGCCAACATCTTCTGCTTCCCTCTTCTGCCTTAAATCAGGTCTGAAAAAAACCACTGAGTTCCAATTTCAGTGCTATTAGTTGTCCTTTTACTGCTCTCTGTCCCAGGCTACTCATGATAGTCATGTTCCAGTCCTCACTATGTCAAAGTGAGGGCCTCATACACTTGGCCCTCCTGAGGAGAAGGCTAATCTTTACCTGATGAGGGGAGTTAACTGGGATTATATTGTCCAGGGAAAGGCTAAAACTATGGGCAATGACTTTATTCATCCCTATAGCTAGTTAAAGCGACGATACTTTCTTCCAGTTTCCACTCCTTTTCCTATACATTTTCCATACTGAAGGCTCTACAACAGGTTTTGCAGTACAAGCGAGAGTTCAGCCTATATTTATTGGTTTGTTTTGATGTTTTTAAAGGTCAGACCTGTTCCAAGTGACATGAACAAAAATAAACAAAACAAATACCAAATTCAATAGATGTTTGGATTGGGGTTTTTAGGGGTACAGGACGAGAGCAGGGCTTTGGTTTCTTTGTCCATCACAAATCTCAAAATTACAATGTTTAGTTTTAAAAAATGTAGATTTTAGGAAAAAAGATTAGTTTGGATAAAAAGTGGGATTTTTTTTAAACTATCTTTAGCCAAACTTTTAAAAACTGAAGCCATGTTTTTACTGAATGCAGAGAATGGTTGCAGACAGCTTTTTCAGTAATTAAGCTTTCATTGAAAACCACTCAGCCAAATGTGCTGGCTCAGACCCGTTGTCCTCCACAAGCAATTTGTTACCAAGGCAAGCCTGAGCCACATCATGGGTGACATGTGGCACCTTCGCCCAACATCGGCACATTCTGTGTGCCAGCAGTGGAAGGGCAAGGATTGCTTCTTCTTGTGTTGTACTGGCCAAAATTGAACCAGCATGATTTAAACCCAGAGGAGCTGACTGGCTTAGATATGGTCTTGAGTTGTAGATGGGAACCAACGCAGCAATCCTTCCCTATTTATTACCTTGGTAAAAGCAAGGCTGCCTTTAAAATTTGGCTGATGTGCTCGTGAGCTAATACATGGGTGTTAAAAGGGGATCACTGTCCTTTCAGGAGATGCAGACAGCAAAAGACACTTCTGATGAAGCCGCAAAGCTAAAATGTTAATCTGATGAATTCTACCTCTATGGCTCTGGAGTAAGAGGTTAGCAAAATACTTTCTGTGCCAAGAAGCTCTAAAATAAGCTTCATTTTAGATGTGATAGGGGAATATCTCCTTTCTAATTGCGCCAAGGTGTTTGCTGAATTAGCTGAGATACAATATAGCAGCAGTCACTATAAAACCTCAGTGTGAAAACATCTAATAGAGTCAAAGAAACCAGCACTAGAATAGACCCCAAGGCAGATCCGCAGCGCCTAAACCTAAATCAGGCTCAGCAATGTCCACTCACACTATACAAACCCCCCAGCTGAAAGAGCTGACATTGCATTTGTTCTTATCAACCTCTGCCAGGTCTGACTTCCAGCAGTGGGCTCATTCGCAGCGCAGTTACCCATCACTAACTGCAGCCACTGGTGCTGTTGTTTTACAGACGCAAAGCTGAGACCTAAACACTGTTATGACTTCACCTTTTCCTGTTCTGAAAACTATAAAGAGAGAAGCAGCTGGAAATGCTGTAGTACCTATTTACAGGTGAGGGTGAAATGTCACAATTGTCATTGTCCTGTAGAGATATGATAACCAATGCTCTCTGTATTTGAGTGATGATGGATTCAGAATAAGCCTGATTTGTCGACAGCCCTACGCAATCACAAGGTCCTAAGCAAGGTCCAAATAGGATCTTGGCTTACATTTCAGTATCATATGAGAATATGTGACAGAGACAGAAGGGAAGGTCTGATGTCCTGACACCCAGGTCCTCACTGCTGCCGATGGTGCCACAATTCTGTTGCCTTTTTGCTTTAGCTATGTTACAGAGAGCTACTTTTCATGTTCATATTATATCTTCAAAATCTAGGTCTGTTTTAGAATTGTGTGTGGGTCTTATCTTTCTGCTCTTTAACTAAATTGGCCATTTCCAATATTCTGCATCTGTCTTAGTAGAAGTGATTTTATACCAGTAGATTATTCTACAATATGTTAGGTTTTTCTCAGGCACCAGTAATAGCAGAAATTTATATGTCCAGTGGAAACCAGCATTTATTTTCAGTAATTTCTCCCAAGTATGTTTATCAATAAGTATCTTTCAGCAAAATGCCAAATCCTGCAAGCATGTTTGGAAAGTCAAATATGTTTGTGTAATATAAACCTCTGTCATGTCAGGAATTAGTTTGACTAATAGGCCTTTAATTAAATCCTTGTGGGGTCTTGGTGTGAAGAATAGACCAAGTTTCCAAAAAATTTAATTTATAAGATAAATTCACAAATATATCTATCTAATAAATCTTTCCTACATCCAATATTTGTCCTAGAAAAAATAACAGGACAGATAATTTATTAGACTATTTCCTATTGCATTATAATGACTATGCTTGATACTTTAAACGTATCCTTCAGAGCCCTGAAATGATGGAGGCTATAACTAATGAAGATAAAGATTTCCAGGGCGCATTGATCCAGGAGAGACATTCTTACTGTAACTTCCAGACCTATATGTAATCACAGAAATATTTCCCTAGAGAACACAAATTATAGATGACTCTAAAACTGCCACTGGAGATATTTTGCAGAAACCACAACAGGAAATGTTTATTTTCTCAACCCTAATAACCCTTTCACAATACAAATTATTCTGGGTTTTTGAGAAAATTATATTAATTCCTTTTTATTTTTTCCTTGCAAGATACTTCACATTTATATAAATATCCCCATTATTCTTTATTGTCTTTTCCTAAATCAGCTCCTTGATTTCTCACTTAAAGGGCCATTGTGTTGGAAAGTAAATGCCACAAAGTGTCTCCATTTTGATTCCTTCAAAGAGCAGCATGCTTGCAATACAGATGAGCACAGCAAAAGGTCAATTCTACACCAGTGCAAATGCAGAGAACAGAATGGAAGTGCCAGCTCTAAGATGTAGTCCCAGCAACCAGAAATACCCTTCTGGTACTTGCAAATATTTGTCAGAGATTTAGACCTATCCCTAATCCACAAAGCTACCACCCCTCCAAATTCGAAGATATCAGAGGAAACATGTCCTTCTTGCCCTTCTACTATAGTATGTCTGGGTGGACCATCCTCCTCCTCCAGTGGCAAAGGTCCCAGGTTTTGGGTTCTTTACCGTGTATATATTTTACTTAATACCAATCATACTATGAATAGTAGTTTTTCATATGAAACAAGCCACTTCCAGGTAAATCTATTGACAGACCATACGTCTGGCATGGAAACTGCACAGCCCTGCTCCTCATGTGAACCGCTGGATGGCTTCACTTAATTCAGGCTGAGGGGGAGGAAAAGGATTGGAAGACAACAGCTGAGGAAAGAGATGCATTATGTTGTGATCAGCACTTGGAAGTGCTTGGTTTACCCCTAATTGTCTTGGATATAGTTCAGCTCTTAACAGCATTCTCAGCATTAGTCCTGCTCAGTACACAGGTCTATGCAGATACAGCCTTTGGGATGTGCTTCTGAGGCCAGGACAGCTGCTCTCACTCCAAAGGCTACTGAGCTAAAGTCGAGATAGCCACTTCCCCAAGAGCCTGAGAAATAAAATGCATCAAAAAGAAAACACCAGCTTGAGTTTCTGATGATTTTTAGAGGAAAATCTGATTTGCAACCTGTGTTTCAGCTCCCAGTGTTTTGTGTGCATGGACGTCATAGCAGTGGAAATGAGGCACTTATTAACAATGGCTAGTGCTAGCCTGCTCTGGGCAGACACTCCACCTGAAGTCTCACCTCTCCTTGGTCCAAATACCACCTCTGCTCCAAAATCCTTTGCATGGTATTGCAGGCAGAGGTCTTTGGGCAGCAACACAACTATTCAACACTAAGGAGTGGTTTGAAAATCAAGGGACAGAAATAAGATGCTAAAGCTCTTTCCCACTGGTTTAGAAAAACCCTCGTATCTGAGCACTTGTACTCATCCCTAATCCAATGAGCAGAGTGTGCACTTGTTTTTAAACATGCATCAGGCACTAATTCCCCAGCATAGCAAAGATCAATGTTTCTGTATCACGCTGATTCATTTCCTGCTGCAAAGTACATCTCTATTTAGGAACAGAGGACCAAAATGAGATCAAGTCTCCTGCAATCACAAAAATGCTAGAAATGGAGGATATACAGCACTTCTGCTCCTGTTTATCCACTCATAAACAGAGGAAGCTGCAAAACATTTCCCCCAAACTTGCAACAAGCTTAAAACAAGCTGCAGAAAAGACCAAAAGCCACAAATTACAACATAAAACAGGAGGAGAGCAGGAAAGATTACAGGCACTGGGATGCCTGGGGGTCCTGCAAACAGCAAGGGAATTTGTGAGGTGCTAATTCCCAGGTGATCCTCAGCAGCCGGCTGTGCTCTGTGCTGCAACTGAGGACAAAGAAGAGGTGACAGGTCCCTGCCTCTGTCATCTGATGAAAAACTTATGCCTGACCCTAAGCTTGATGATTTACTGTCGGTCGTCTGAGTAGGACTCTGACTAGGCTCCAGAGGAATTGCTAACACCAGTTGGAGCGTCAACACAGCCAGCTCTGCGTCTTGCCTGTAGCTGTGGCCAATTTCCAGTGCTCCAGAAGAAGGCAAAGAAAACTTTCGGAAGCCAAGTTACGTAACATTTACACAATATTATAAACTAACACAGCTCTGGTTTGTTTTTCTGTTCCCAGGAACATGATATGACTCAATGGAAACTACTCTGCGGGAAATAGGTGGCACATTTTGAATCTTCAGCTTCCAGAAATAAGATACCGTTCAAAAAGAATTTGGAAACAGTGCACCTGTTGGAAGGACGAGCTCAAAACCTCTTGTTGAAGAAACCTGGAGTTTGGGAACCGTTGAAAGAAAAAACCCAAACCTGCCTCTGGTCTGACTGCCATCACGGTAGCACAGGACCAAACCCAAGCCGTAGAATAACAGAATCATAGAATGGTTTGGGTTGGAAGGGACCTTAATTAAGATCATCCAGTTCCAAACCCCTGTCATGGGCAGGGACACCTCACACTAAACCATGTTGCTCAAGGCTCCTTCCCACCTGGCCTTGAACACTACCAGGGATGGAGCATTCACAACTTCCTTGGGCAACCTGTGCCAGTGCCTCACCACCCTCACAGTGAAAAACTTCTTCCCTATAACTAACCTGAACTTCCCGTTTAAGTTTGAATCCATTGTCCCTGGTCTTATTGCTACAGTCCCTGACGAAGAGTCCCTCTCTAGCATCCTTGTAGGCCCCCTTCAGATATTAGAAGGCTGCTATGAGGTCTCCACACAGCCTTCTCTTCTCCAGCCACTTATGTAAGCCGTGTGTCAATATAACAGGATTCATCCTTACTATGAAACAAAACAGAATAATCCTATAATGGGACTTCTTTTTTCTTTATTTTTTTCCCTTTCTTTCTGAGTATTTTTTAGTGCTTGTACCAGCATTTCTTAAATCCTGTTTCAGCTGCTACTTATAATCCTGAAGTGGTGTTTGAAATCTGTCTTTGAATTTCAGGGTGTGAAGCCAACTTGAATCTCTTGTCTCCCCATCTGCTCTCCTGACAAGGATGAAGACAGACAAAATGTTATGCAGACTTGTTGACGGAGGTGAAACTCGGTGGCTGCCAAAGATGGTTTCTGGAAACAGTGCAAACCCTCCACAGAAACCTTACTGGCATGCAAGACAATCTTTGCTTTTTACTAGTAGGCCCAAAACTAACATTTTCATAATAATTTTCCAGTATCAAAGTGATAGTTTTTATCCAAGACAGCTGAATACTACAGAACTGTGTAACAACAATTCGGTGCCAAACATATGCTATGTATATATTTTAACACCTTTGATAATAATAAAAAATGCATGTTCCTAGCAGTTTTCTCAACTTTCATGCAATAACAACATCCTCAAGTTGATGCTTTTTGTTTTCCTTTCATATTATTACGAACCTGTGTTTAATTCTCAGTGCCAGTTTGGCTTTTTAACCTCTCTTTCTACATTCCATTAGTAATGTCTGATTAAGAAATTAGCCTTTCAAGTGCTATAAAAAATCCAAGAAATACAGTAACACAATACCATGGAAAACTGATATAATCTTTTCAAAACTATAAAAATTGGTCACCCAAAGGAACATCTGCATGGTAAAAATTTTAAACAAACTCGAAGGGAATCAGATAGCTCGTAAAGAACCACGCTGCTAGAAGAGCCATTGGTCATTGACATATTTTGCTGTCATCCTGACTTGGAAAAGACTATCATTTTGAAGCATGTTTCTTCAGTTTTAGTTACCAGCATCTGGAATGAATTCCAGGATGGAACACTGAAAGTTTTTAAAAGGAAACTCAACCTTACAATAATTATTCCTTAAATCATTAATACGGTGAAAGTGCCAGATGTAAAAATATGAACAAAATAGAATAAAATATGCTCCCAGGTATCACTCAAATCCCTAATGTACATCTGTCTGTTTTCTCAGTTCATTAATATCTGTTGTAGTCTCAGATATTTTCTTTTATGTAAAAATTTCCACTTGCTTGTTATGTCTTCTGTCTTGCATTAGAGTTATTGCTTTACCTCTCAGAATAACTCTGGCTGGGTACATTGTGGGATTGTGGATCTACTGTAATATAGGCTTTCCTCCAGCAAAAGATAACAGTGTGTTCATCTTCTATCCAAGAGCATGGAAGACTTTTGGTTTGAAGGATATTCAAGAGGGACACCATCCTGAAAGTTGTTTTATGGTGACCCCAGGGCTTTGTCAGCATGGAGCTCCTCCTAGATCTAGGTTTCATTCACAGGTACAAGATAAGATGTAAGATAGGTGTAAGGGACTGTTGGGCTTGCTGAGCTTGGGATAGGACCAAAAGCCCAAATGCTTGGCAATTCAGTCTATGTCTTTGCTCCCTGTACAGACTTTCAAAGCAGCAGGATGAAGGCAGCAGAGAGAGGGACAAATGTCACGGTAGATGAATATGAATTGTTTGAAGGTCTGTTCTTTTCACATGACCAAGCAAATCATAAGACCAAAATCAAATTCACTTTTGTAAGTGAATCCCCTTGCAATGTCATACAGTTCAGTAGGAAGTTGCACTTAAATGACTCAGGAGGACCCATTTCATTGAAAACTCTTGGGACACCTAACTAGACCCCACCAAAACCCCAGCCATTCATTTGTTTCCACTAATGTCCTCCCTCCACAAAGATGCCTCCTCAGAGCTCCACTGAGCACTCCCAGCACCGCTAAGCAGTTTTGCAGATTAATGTTTGTCTGAATGTTACTAATTAGGCCAGGCGACTATATAATGAGATGCTCACAAAGTTTATTCATCACTAAAAATAAATGTTAAGCATCTGGTTTGCAGGCTATTCCCATGTGCCATTCAGGTCCGCATGCTGTAGAGCCAGATGGAGCTGGAGGGAGACCAATCACAGCACAGAGGGATTACATGTCTTAAAACCATGGTTAACTTAAATAAGCAAGTTGCCATCCCTCCATAAATCCCACATCTACCACCAGATGTGTGACAAGACTATTGCACAGGGCTTTCTAGCTTGGGCTCCCCTGCTCTGAGAGAGCAAAGTAGAAAGCCAGTCACTCATGGCAAGGGCCATCTCTCCCTTGCACGCAGGCCACTTGTCAGCAAAGCCACTCTCTGTTGGTGACCATCTGAAAAGAAAGCCTGATGACTCACGAAGCAGAAAACCATCAAATGGGGCTATGCTAAAGTAAACTCTCCTGTCCCAGGCACTGGTGGAAATGACTCATCTCTCGGGTAAGCTTGGGGGAGAGTTTCTCTCTGCCATGTTAACCAAACGTTAAGTGGGTTTCTCAAGATGGTTTTGCAGTGAAACCATTGGTGATGTTTGGTTAAAAGCCCTGATTTAAGTACTCAGAGTAGCAGTAGATTTAAACAAGGACTCTGTGTCTCCTGAGAGCATCTATTAGACAGAATACAGGCTGATGGAGAAGGCAGGATTGACAGCAGGATACTTTATTTTCCCTTTTTTTGTTCCTCAACAATGCTGTGCAAGAAGCAGCATTTTCCTGGTGTCATGGGCTTCACATTGACTGGGAAAGCAAGACTGGGGAGGTCCTAGTTTCTGGGATAAAGGAGGTCATTCCTCATCCAAGAGAAGAGAGAAGGAAGGGAGACAACCCAATCCATTAGCAGAGAGAAGGGAACAAACTGGGTTTTCCCGGTGCTGGCTAAATCAAACCCTCTAGAGAAGAGGAATATTTAAACTGCATTTCCCTTTATGGTTGGGCTTAGAGGCTGCTTTCAGGTTGGGAGCCTCATTCTGCTGAGCGCTGTTAAGCATAAATAGAGGAGCTGATTTCTTGTCACCCTCGAAGAGTCAGCCATCCAAGGAAGCAATGCACAAAGGCAGAACTGATAGAGGGGAGGACTTTAACCATGAAGGCTATTTTTTAGCACTTCTGTTTCACTCCTAGAAAGGAGCACAAGGTGATAAATTCATATCTGGATTTCAAGCACTCTGAAATTCAGGGTTTTCAGATTCTGAGTTTTTGGTTTTTGTTTGCTTAGTTTAGTACCTTACATTGCTGGGGAAACATAAACTATATTGCTTCCAGGAACCACAGAACACAAGTAAACTATGTATATAAGACTATTAACATAGGAAAAATGTTTCTTTCCTCTGAAATAAGAAATCCACAAAGCTATCTAAGAGCAGGAAGGGAGCTATCTCACACTCTTTAAACCAGCAGTGGACCTTTCAGCTGTTATTTGAACTCTGCTAGGTATTGCATTCTGCCACATTTACCAGTTTGCCTAGAAATACAGAATGACCAGATGGACACAGTAGGATTTTCAACCTCTCTGACCCCACCAAAGCACTGAGATTCTGAAGAGAAACTGTGGCAAAAAAAGAAGCCCACAGTGCCCCATCCCTGGACAACAATGAATCCAACCACAAGACACAACGATGCAGGGCATATGACTCTTGAAGCCCCACTGAACAGACTGATATTACATGGTCCAGACTTCCTTTATGTCTGCTGCCATCCCTGACACTGCAAAGTCCTTGGTGTGGGGTTAAGCATGCTAGGAAGAGCATGTGGGGCTGCAGTGGATGTGATCCATGCTCGCCTATGTGATGATAAGCAGAGACACAACAGAGTGTCAGGAAGGGTGGTTTTGTGGTTATGCGGTTCGCCCACGGCCCAGAAAATCAGTCTCCATCATAACATTTTTGCTTTGTTGGAAGCAAGCCCTTTAATGTGGCTGTAGGGCACTGAGAGCGTGAGGCAGTTCAGTGCAGTGCTGGTGGGATCATATAGGTGTGATGCTTGGGTAAACAGACAGGCACATGGACAGAGGAACGATTACAATCTCATCAAATTCCACTGTGTTAGAGCCAGGTTAAAGAAAAGGGGATGGATTACGGAAAATTATAGCAAAGCTGGAAGACATCTGGGGAGGTTTAGTAGCACTGGATCAAAGGTCTCAGGAGGGGAAGGAGCTTGAACGTGTTTTAGTTATGGGAAGCATCTCCAGCTAGCTGGAAGCAGTGGAGACTTCCTTCAACATCACCCAGGGCAGGAAGAGAAACCAGGAAAAACTGGGGTTGGAAGGTAAAGATGGAAGCAGGGTCTTCTGGGCCCAAATATGCACATGTGGTGAGAAGAAGAGGAAGAGGACACTTGGCACACTAAACCCAGGTGGTACTGCAGCAGAAAAAGAAGTCAACAACAGCAGGGAGGCAGGTGTAGTTCTGATGGCAAATCTGACCAGAAAGGACCAAGCTACTTCCATACACAGACCTAGGATAACAATCAACTATCCATATACAGCTGTTATAATGGTTTATGCCAGTTGGAACAAGCCTGAATGCACAACTGAAGAATGGCACTGGTGGAGCCGAGCTATAGGATGCTGCTTTGGAGGTTTGGCAAGATTAACCCATGGTTCCTCAAGGAAAAATCAAAGTTGTCAAACTGGTGAGAGGAAATAAAGCAGCTGACAAAAATGAGGACTGGCCAAATGAGAAGAATATCAAGTAACAGCCATAATGCACCCACTTGCCTGTGCCCTATATTCAATATATTTCCCATATTCAATACATGTCCTGTGTTTCACCTTGGCAAATAGCACACACATATATCTCCACAGAGAAATCACCAGATATTAATGCCAGAGTTAGTGTATTAGTGCAGCAGGCTCAGTAACAACTCGACATCAGTGCCCCAGGCAGGATGTTCTCTATTCTGGTTTACGTTAACCCATTTCCAAAGCAGGATTAAGCCACACCATTTGAGAGCAGATTCAGGACAGAAAACATATGTCCTCATGGAGAACCAGTGCCTGCTGCCAGAACTGACGCCACTGTTCCACAGTTTTGAGACTACTTAGAAGAACTGAAGTGAAAAACAAAGCAAGTGATAATGGAGACACTAGGTGAAGAGTGCACAACAGTGCAGCTGGGACAGTTTTAGAGGTCAAATTTCTTCTAACAAAAATATTTTGTGGGTGGCATGAAAATTTTCCTGCTGGCTTGTGCCTATTTTTATTCATAGAACCATCAGTTTCTATCACTTGGGAAATTCTGTTCATTTTTTTAGTTATGATTTATGGGGTACATTTAAAAAACTCAGAACCAATAAATACATGATATGGGAGTTCTGGTACAGAAAAAAATTCCTTCCTGACAGCACTAAAGGATTTTTTACCCATTGCTGCTCCTGAATCCCTGAAATACAACTTTTGGGTTCTGGCTACAGAGAAGGTTGAGGCTTGACTCTTTCCTTTTAGTCCAAAGGAAAGCAATCGCTCAGAGTCAGGGTCTCCTGTCCAGTACCTAACAAATGGAAAGTGAATGGGAGCAAGATAGAGCACATTCCACAGCCTGGTGTGTTTAAGGAAAGGGGTATAGCTTTCACTCTCCCGCTGTTAGACAATAATGCGCTGACTGAAAATGTCAAGCTTCAGTTTAAACATAATAAAAGACTGGAGGGCCCAGGGCACAGAATTTAAACACATATTAATTAGACCTCGTAATACTCTGACATTTGCTGGATTTTTAATAAACTGATTAATATTTCTCCTTCATATATCAGTGGTGTGAAATCAGTGCAGCCCAATTTATTTCAACAAGTTTCGGTCAATGGGTGCTGATGGAAGATGAACACACAACGTCACAGACTTGAATCAGAAGTACTCTCATTTTGAGCAATGTGGAAACCTGTTGCCCTCTGCAAGAAAAAATTGCAGCTCAGGATCTTGAGAGGAATTTATTTACTTGCAGTAAGTGATTTACTTTATAATTATTATTCAAAAAGAAGAGGAAGGCAGAGAGAACAGGTCATTAAAGCTTCAAGAATGCAACAAAATGGAGTAAAAGACATCCTCAAATGTAGAAGCACAACATTTATGCTTCTGTAAGCATGAAGTCTTAGCTTCATAAGTTCATAACAAACCAAAAAGAAGAAAGAACATTTTCTGGGAGACATTGAAGTTTCAGTTGTTTCAGCACTACAGCAATATCTCTTTACTAGGTTATATCTAATCTCTTCAGTAGCACTTACACGAGTGGTTCAGAAGGCACCAGTATTTAATACTTCCATACAACTAGCCATTGAATGTTGTAGGTTGTTGTAAATGTTCCCAACCTTCTTATGATAGTTCCTTGCTCTTGTGTTAGCTACAACAATATTGCTTTAATGTAATGAGAAGCTTCAGTCAACTGAGTCCGTGTTGTGTAAGCTTTGATTAAAACTTGTGTAACCTTTGATTAAAACACTCAAGAAGCAGAAGTCTGGGCCAGTTTAGGCATGAGTTACAGCTCAGGATAGAGTAGCACGGCAGTAATATAAGCCACTATGGTGATACAAATTGAGACACAGAGCACAACTCCAGTGTCTGAACAAAAGCAACTGGACAGACGCTAACTCTTGCATCGCTTAAGGTGTTATAGCACACGTACTCAATCACAGCGGACCTGAAAAAGTCACATACACATGACCATGCTCTCCTCCTGCTAGTAGGTGAAATGTGTGTGCATGTGGGAGTCTTAGCTGCATAAAAAGAAACCCTGGGGTGCAGTTATCATAGAAAGAAATTGATCGAGAATGTGCATTCTGTAATAAAGGGAAATATTTTAGTATTCAGAACGTTAGCTCTCACACACAGCATTCAAATCCTACACATAAGAAAGTTCAAGCAGAGAACAGAGCTGAACATCCTCTTTGCAGATTTTAGTGAAATTTTAGATTTTGAAAATAAAGTGTTCACATTTCTCCATATTTTTTCAAGCTATCGCTCTACCAAATGTTGAAATAAAAAAACTGAGAATCTTGAAATCTAAATAAACTGCAGTTTAACAAAATAAACATTAAAAGGGGATATTTTTTAAGTCATTTGGCTTCAAAATGACAGAAAGTGGTTTTGTATTAGGTTGAGGTTGTTATTATTCTTCCTATTATTATTATACTCTTATTATTGCCAATATTAATAAAATACTTGTATCCACTAAAGCCTAAGAATGCCTATCAGAGACCCATGTGCCAGGTATTTTACTGATGTTTATTTAAAAGACTGTCCTTGCCTCAAAGAGCTTCTAATTTACTGTTGCACTCAAGGGAACAGAGAAAAGAAATAGTTGCTTAGCACAGGAGCTGGATTATCACAGATTCCAAGTGTCACAAGATACATCAAAACCCAGTCCATCATCATCAAGAGCACCACAGGAGACCTGAGGTGACCCAGGCAAGCTCAAAACACCACTGTGTCTTAGTGAGAAGCAGACCTGACCTGAACAGCTTGCAGACTAAATAGATGCAGAAACAGATGGGATAAGATGAGAGAGAGAAAATACTGATTCAGTCTCACAAAACAGGAGATAAGAAACTTCAGCACTGAGCTAGCAGAGCATGGCCTGGTGGAATCATTCCCCAAAGTCACTCAGATACAACACATCCCCAGTGCCCCAGCCTAACGTCAAAACTACAAGGACATTCTTTGCAGATAGCACAGCATAAGGCAGGAAGGGTGTCTGAGAAGAAAGCACTCTAAGAGAGTCATTCCAGTGTCAAGTAGCTAATGTATACTAGGACAGTGTTTAATTAGCATGGCTCAAGGAACTACAACCACCTGGCTGGATCATGGTCACTGATTCAATGAATGCTTTAGGGAAACTGGGAAGTTCTACACCAGCAAAAACTGCTTTCTTTGTGGTCTAAGCAAAGGCTTCTTACCCCACTGCTAGACCAGGCTAAGGGCTTTGGTACCTGCCCAGGTACCTAGAGCCATGCTCTGATCCCAGCCCTCCCCTGGAAGCTGTGCTCCTTCCACCAGAGGTTGATGGATGGGAGACCTGTTTGCTTTTACACCTCCAGAGCTTGCCACTCAGCACTGCAATGTCAAAAGCTGATTTCAAACAGGCTGGGAGCTGCAGCAGCACAGATCTGCTACTGAATGCCACAGCTGCTCCTAGCTGTGAGGGCAGTAACTGCATCTGGACCATAGCTACCTCCAACAGGGAGCTCAAATCAGTCCTAACCTGTGCCCATATCTCCTCAGGGGGCTGTGGGGCTGCTGGCAGCAACTCACATTGCTACAGATGTTGGAGATCGCAGTCTCCCAGACCCTGGAGATCATGCCCATGCACCCTGATGTTTTCTGAGGCACACAAGAGGAAGCTGAAGAAAGTATGGAGCTTATGGAATGGGTTTCCCCTATTGCTCTGTACAGTCAGAGCGTGGGGGCAAACTCAGCTCTGCATAGGTGACAAAGTAAAGGTGGTTCCCCTCCTCACAGCCAAACAGACATCCCCAGGGGAGACCATTTTTATGATCATGCTCTTCATTTAGGTTTCATCTAGCCCGCGCAAGCCCACAGATGATGTGCAGAGAGACTCCTTTCAGCCCCTATTGGGCATTACCAGTATCAATCCCGATGCACAGACTAGAGCCCTCCTGTCTCCACTATAAATTAAGCCTTAAAATATGGGTTAAATATGATGGATTTGTAGACAGTTGCTTAGGAAATGAAGTGCTGCAGGGGATTCATTACACTACGAGCTGACGGCTGATGCTTAAATATTGCAAAACCCATGGGGTTTCCAGAAGGAACTTGACATGAAATATGTGGTGAAGAAGTAGTACAGGCTGCAAAACCCACGACGCTCCAGAGGGACAGATATGAAGTAGGAAATTGCTGAGGCCAGTGATGGCACAGAAAAATAGGGAGCTGGGAAATACCCAGCCTAGTTGGAACTGATCTGAGATGGGGAGGAGACAGGAATACTGGATCCCAAATAAGAGTTGTTCAGCTCCTTTGCTTCCTTTCTAAGACAGTCCTCCTTATAACCTGTGCAGCTCAAGAGATAAGCTCCTTGTGATGGATGTTGGTGATTTTTGCATTAGATTTATAGCCTGGTTTACAGCAATGGGAGTCTGGAGACCTGGATTCTTGTACCTCAACTCTCCTATCTATTTCCTGAATAGCCTTAGCGAGTCATACAGACCCACCTTTTTAAGCGTAGCAGCCTGATGTTCAATGCACAACCCCATGGTCAGCCCCACAGCAAATCTTCCTTCTACCTATAAGTCCCACTTTGTAAATTGAGACTTTGGCCTTGATTCTGTGATCCTGTTTCCTAAACTCTTGCTAATGGTATTACCCTTCTGCAAGGTCCTTCCAGAGGCTCTATTTATTCATGCCCACAAAGAATAACAAATGCAGGAACACAGGAGGTATGGAAAAGCAAACCAGATAAAAGCAGTAACATCACTACATCAGCAAGAGAGCTGTATCAGAGGGGGCAGAGGAAATTGTTGTTTTCCCTACCTCCCTCCAGTGCTTCACTCACATCCACCTCTACAGAGATCTGACCTGAAAGAGACTAAACTGATACTGAATAAGAGAAAACAGCAACCCCACAGGATTATCTAGGGCTACCCCAAATAAACCACAGAAAAAGAGGCTCATAAGTACTTGGTACTCATTCAGCACATGTCATCTGATAATCTTGGGGCAGCTTACAATGCCTGGCTAGGGAGCAGCAGTCCCAAGCATTTCTGGATAGCAGGCTAAGTTAGATGACTAAATATGGTGGTTTTTTATGAACTTGGAGCACCCATGTTGGAGTGCTTGGCCCAGGACTGATTCCTTTTGAGACCTAGGCCTTTGATCTCACTGCTAGACAAAATAATTAAAGGAACTGAAATACAATCGAGGTTTCCTTCCAGCTTA
The DNA here is from genome assembly GCA_026283785.1 of Coracopsis vasa. NCBI lineage: Eukaryota > Metazoa > Chordata > Aves > Psittaciformes > Psittacidae > Coracopsis > Coracopsis vasa. The sequence continues at coordinate 57,561 of JANHGB010054557.1, forward strand.
AAAAAAAAAAATTAGAAAAATAAAAAAAATATTTGGATATCTTTTATATCATTTTTGGACTCTTCAGATAAAACATGGTGTCTTCTGAGCTTATTCCATCAGCTCCCTTCTTTTAAGCTCACATGTGAAACTGCTCAGATCTTATATTGGGAGCGAGAAAAACCGGAAGCATCAGGTAACCCCAGGGAGGATGCTCAGCTTTAAACCAGACACCTTTTCCTCTAAGAACCACTACCTAAAATGCTCTTTTCATACCGAATGCCCCTGCTGAGGGATTTTGCTCTTCTCTTTGGAAAGAGGGTTTGCATTGCTGATGCACACAGATTTGGTAATTTGGGTGGTGCTTTATTTTCCTTGATCCAGCTGGCTTGATGGCTCCACTTTAGTGACTAATATGATCTGCCTCACAAAACACACAGGAGGTTCCATGGCTGAAGCAGGAGGGAGAAGAGGTCTATATCATAAGGCTGGGTAAGGACTTGAAGGGTCCCTGTTAGCTCCTGCCACCCAGTCTGAGGTCTCTGGAGTAGGTCTGAGCAGCCTAGTGGTGCTTTTCCTCCTCCTCAGCAAGGAAAAGGAGTGACAGAGTGGCTGAGGGGGATTCCTACAGGTCCAAAGGTGCCAACTAGAGCATCACTTGGATTTTATGCTATAAACTGTCCTGAATTAACCCTAGTGGGAAAGAATACTTTGTAATTTGGAGTAAGGAGTCAAAAGCAGATGTGACATAGTAACTTCAATCATCTCCCTGGAGACCTTAGGTTCTCCAAGAAGGGTACATCACTCATGAGGACTAAAAAAGTCATCTCTAGGTGTTTCAGCAACAAATTTTGATACCTAGAGAATGAGGGCTGAGTGAAGCCTCTAATGCTACTGACCATCTAACCTTGTCTCTTGGCTTAAGCTAGTTTTGCATCCTCTGGCCATAAACTGGTGTTCAAAAGCCAGTGCTTGGAAGTTTAGTGAAATATTTACCTAAAAGGGCACTAGTTTTATCCTTCACACTCTCCTTTTATCATGAGGCATCTTTTTCCCCCCAGCCATGTCTTTTTCTCTTGTTTCCCTTTTCTCCCCACTTCAGTCTGAGATTCTGACAAGGTAAGAAGGCAGGAGACTGGATTTCCTCATCACTGAGCCTGTTAAATGGCTATTTTGGTGATGCTCCCAGCCTCAGAGAGGTTGCCAACACCAAGGCAAACCCAGCGTGACCACACAGCCTGCAAGTCCTGGGCTGGGTTTGAAATCCTTTGGAGCAAGTATATCCTACTCCTTGCAAGCGTTTCATACGACATTCCTTTATTTTACATTTTGTTCTGTGGGAGTACATTTGTTATTAATCACTGGCTTGCACATTAGTACTGTGCTTTCTAACAGTTAAACCAGATATTCCATCCTAGCAACTCAAATTAATATTTGTTTGAATAATCTATTTAAAATAGATGATGTCTGGCCAGCAGTGTGGTCTGGCTGGCAGCACTCTGCTCTCCCAAGCCGACGTTTTCGTTTGGTTTGTTCCATATTTTCTTCCTCTGCTCTTCTTTCATATCTTCCCTCAAAATCTTCCATTCAAATTGCTTTCTCCAGCAATGGTTCCTCTTGCATTTAGTCCATGTAGGTCAAAGTACTTTTCTCGTTTCTTGTCCTAACAGCTTTGGACAAATGGCTCTGTTGAAACTAAATATTTTTGAGAAACTTATTTTTGTGAGTTTTTGTATTATTTGTATTTTTGTATCATTGCTGCTGAAGGAAGTTGTGAATGCTCCATCCCTGGCAGTGTTCAAGGCCAGGCTGGATGGAGTCCTGGGTTACACAGTTTAGTGTGTGGTGTCCCTGCCCATGGCAGGGGGTTGGAACTGGATGATCTTAAGGTCCTTTCTAACCTAAACAATTCTATGGTTCTACGATTTCAGATTCAAGTTTAGGTACATATTCTGAGTGGAATAAATATTCTGAATGAAACAAAATATGCTGTTTGTATGCCTATATGTGCATCTGTATGTATTTTGCAGTATGGTCATTGATTACATACACCATAACACTGATGTTAAGGACTGTCTTCCACGAGATCAAAGCCCTCCTGTCTTAATAACTTTTTACCATGATAAAAATGGTCAAAAAACTTGAGAATAATCAGACACTGATTTGGGATGGATATAAATGCTCTCCTTTTTTGAAAGATTTGAACTCTGAAGCCAAATTTCACAGTTCAAACTTGTCTCTAGAACACCCAAATGAGCAGTAGTTTACGTCCAGTAGCAACTTCTCTACTGAATCATACTCAGACTCTGGTCCAAAGTCCTTCTGTATTTTGAGGAAGCTTTTCTGGCTTTGGTTGGCCACAGACTGCTTTGGAAAACTGAATCTACAGAACTGTTCATTTTCAGAATGTTGCACTGGTAGAAATTTGCTCTGACAACACCCCTCTGAGGTACGGGGATCAATGTAATGTGCTCTGACTTCACAAGATGCTGCAAACACAATCAGTGCAGTGGGACTCAACTTTGCCCTGTCAGCTCTGGACCAGGTCCACAGAGAATAAATGTATGGGAAGCAGTAAGAATACAAGTTATCCAGACCTCAGGATTTTTCAATGCCTAAGACATTATATATTCTGTGGAGCATTATTGTTTCTTTTCACTTAAATATGTTTTCAGAAATCTATTTTAATCAACTGTGGTTGCAAACAAAACCCAGCTGCAGATGACTGCTTCTCAATGAAATGTGTACTAAGAAAATTATTACATTCTATCATATAAAATTTTCCTTTCATCTAAAGAAGTGTGCTTTGCAACACTTTTCACTGAGATTAAAAGGAATTCTTCCTCTTACCAGAACTAACTACATTTCTCCAGCTGCAACACAGCAGGTAAACAGCAATGATCAGTCTAAGAATTCCCTCCTCAACCAAGGGAAATCAAGGTGGGTTTTTAAAATAAACTCAACTGAGATAAATGGGTAACTTTTCCTGAAAACCTGCATTTAAATTGGTAACCACAACTTTCAAGAGGACTTTGTAGGAATCTTTACATCACAGATGATTTCCCTTTATTTGAAATCTTTCAAAACAGTGAGAAACCTGGAAATTATGTATGTCTGAGCCCTTATTTAATTTATTTTAGTCATACAATCATTGCTAGAAGAAAACAGCAGAAACCAGAAAAGTGATTTGCCTTCATGTTGTGTAACAGCTGCCCTATCAAATTTCAGCCTGGGATATTTATTCTTGGAGACACAGACTACAGCATATATCCATCATATATATATATTTACATTAACCCACAATTACATTAATCCAAACACACACTCTATAATTACTGCAATTTATACATCCCTTTATGATTATAAAGTAAAAGGCATTAATAAACTGGCAAGATACTTGGCCACATGACCATCTCTTAAGAAACCCTTGCCTTGTTCTCCCAGGTATTCCTAAAAAAGCCAAAGTCTGTGTTTGACAAACCATGCACACCCCTCACTTCACATACATCTCTCCTAGAATTTTCTAGCATGCTGGGCACATGGAAACTTCCCCTGTGCTGGCACCTTCTTTGTGTTCCTCCACAGAAAGATGTTGCCTGGCCTATTTTATGCCACTAGGGCAAATGAGGCACATTTTGACCCATTAAGGATGCACTGAAGTCAAAAGGCCCACTGAGATCTAGCCCACTTTACCAGGCTCCCTTGAGGACATGAAGAGGGACACGGAGAATTTCCTTCTGGCTCAACACAACAGAAGAACTGTTGATACCTGTAACAGACTTTGTAAAACCTACACTGCAACTGCAAACAGAACCTGCTACAGCTGTGGTAAAGAACAGAGTAAGCCTCTTCTACTCAAAAAAACACCTGTAGGTTTTGGAGTTCATGGCTTGTTTGTTACAAATATCTATTACCCCAAAAGAAGTCACTCCAGGCTGACTGATGATAACTTCATGTTGGAAATACTCTTTCCTACTCGAGGCAACGCTTTACCTATCATGATGTCCCGCCATATTCAGCTCAACATAAAGGTGGTGGCCAAAGCAAAGATACCCATGAATGAAACAAATCTTTGACACTGCAGCCAAATCTGGACTATGAAATTCCTCTCCACAAGGATAAGCTACTACTGGAGAGCCTCAGCATCTACAGAAACAAATGAGAAATCAACCTCTTTAAACTGAACAACCTTCAACAATTTCTGTATATCCATGAAACATTCACTTAATCAAAAATGATAATAGCAAACCATTAGTCCATAACTCATATACCAATGAAGATATTTTCTCCCAAAGGCCAGAAAAGAAGACCAAGAACTAGAAATATGTTGTTACAACTGTATCCATTTGTAGATATATAGAAGAGCTACAGATACTACTGTGTTGTAAGACAAACTGGGACATTCAACCGGATATTAGCAGGTTGGTAGATCACAGAACATAGAACGTCTTTACTATCATCAGATTTTACATAAAGGAGTTACCTTTAAATATTTGCAATCCCCTTTTATGTACAGAAGTTAGTAAGATGTAGCAATTTTATTATCCAGTGCTTAGGTACAAGACCTAAGCACAGGATAATAAGTACAGAATCTTTGGTCTTAAGATTAGTCCAGGTCAAACCCTTTCTATCAACTCCTTTCTCAAACTAAGGAGTTTTCAGCTAATCTTTGTAGAAATCAATTGTAGTCAAATTTGCTCAGAACAAACGCCAATATACCATACTTACTTAAAAGCTTTTTTCTTTGTCAATGACTTTAGTGTGAAAGCAGTGTGCTCCACTGCTATTTTTTCTTCTCTATTCTTTATTCTGAAAAGCAGCTGGTCCTCTATGCATATCTCACTATCAGACTCAAAGAGAGTATTTTAGATTCCTTCAGGAGTTATTGAAACTCCTTTTCTAACAGACCCTTCCCTTGACCTCAACTCCCTCAATCTATAGATTTCCAGGAAGGTTGAAATAGAGATCTGCAAAGCAAAAATGGTCTAAGATTCTCATTCTGCATCACTAGCTGGTAATTTTTAATTATTAGTGGGCTAACACACACAGAGTAGTGACTGAGCTCATAAAGAAGTATTTCTCACTGATTCATGGAACTTGGGGAGAGAAGGAAAGAAGAGACTTCTGAAAAACTGAAGGCCTGCTTTTTGGTGCTTTGATTTGTTTTCAATAAGAAAATTTGAAAGAAGAAATGAGGGTAAATGTTTCTGTATTTTATTATTAACATCATAAAGTTCCAGTATTTGTTAAAACCATCTCGAACACTAAACCCTTGCAGCTCCCCCTCTAAGTCCATGGGAACTGTGAGCCCTTCCAGGTCTGGACCCTCTAAATACTGGCTTGCAGTAAGCAACTTCATATACAACCAGTTCCCAAGTCTTTATCAAGGTTTTACTCAGCCTTTACTCAATCAAGGCTCCCACTTAGAGGCAGTAAATAGGACTTTAGGAGCAGGCCCAATGGATAGGTTCCACAACATGCAAGACAACTATTATTAAGCATGGACGTTAGTCAGCAATAAGCCCTCCTCCACCTCTTAAACTTTTGGTGTTCCCACAAGGGAAGCTATTGAAAGCCTGTGCTTTGTAAGTTCGATTCCCTTTGCTGGCTTATAACACAGCTGCTATATATTATCTTATACATTTGACCACAAAGGTGCATTCTATAGGCAAGATTCATCCACTCCTGCCATCCCTTTTTATTCATTCACTGCTTTTCAGTGTAATGTTTGGGGACCCTGTTCTCAGCCACTTGTACATTTCAGCACTTGAAATACACCAAGAGGGACAATCGCTTGACTGATATCTCCATCTTAGTATCTATACCCGTCTCTCTGTTTCTCTAGCTTTCTACCCAAGCCATTGTGTGCACCAATTGTGCTATCATAAAGCAGAGTGTTGGGCTGTTTTGTGATGATGAAGAACCACGCAATCACAAGCTTTATTGCATACCATCCCATCCAGTGACCCCTGTTCGGGATAGAAGGCTAATGACATTCAGAAAAGATTCTATTACTTCCAAAGAGGTGAATTCAGAGCAGCAAGTATAGGTCCAAAACAGATAGAAGAATATATAATTTTAAAGTCCAGTAAATGAACCAGCAGAGAGAATAAATTTCATACCAATGTAAAGTGAAACAAAAATTACCAAATTGTTTTGGCAAAAACACCCAATAAGAAAATTATTTGGTCTGAAACCTTTAATTTTAGCTGAAGTACATTTTTTGTTGGTATGAATTATTTAAACCTTTTTAACTTTTATTTGTCTTAGCTTTATGTTACTTCCAGAGAGAGAAAAAAATCTGAAATAAGAATTCAGAACTTAATTTAGAAAATACTGGAATATAAAAGCAAAATAAAATATAAGTTTTTAGTATTTCTTTTCTTAGATTTTAAATTCATTGATGAAATAAACATTGTGAAAGCAATCCACAGGAAAAGAAACAATGCACGTATAATAACTGGATTTAATATTCTCGAATCTTTTAAGTTTATTTGAAGCAATCAATAAATCCAGCAGTTGTTATTGGAGTTTGTCAGAGCTTTTAACCTTGTGTGAAATCCTGGCCCTTTGGGTGTCCGCAGCAAAACACTGACTGACTTCAGGTTTTTACCCTAACACTGCACCTGCAGATCTGAGACAAAAATAGTAATCTGTATGTGGTAACTAGGCTGGTGAGAGGGGACAACAATTCAATTAAAGGAACTGAATGTTAGAGCCAGTCAAGGGGAGGGGAAATTGTTTTTTAATAAATTAACTTGCTGACTAATGGCAGAAACTGCCATTTGTTACCTGATTGGTGATTTCTACAGTAATGCTATTGACTTCAAGAATCAGGCATTAAAATCTGTAGATGTCAGGGATCCATCAGGCACAAAGGATGCAGTGAACTGACTTGAAAAATGTCAGAGTGGTGAAAAAAGCAGCCGCAGGGCTCCACATCCGATGTGGATGCAAGGATGGGCAGGCAACTATGTCCCATCATGGGACACTGCACCAGGCTGCTGGATTATTTATTCCACATCCTGTGGTTCGGTTCAGTTCAGCCCCAGCAGCCCTGCTAAGGACTGCCTAGGAACTGCAAGCAAAGCAGGAGCCTCTCATCAGCCAAGCCAGATTCACTTCAGGAGAAAGTGTGCTGCTTGTGCCATTGCTTTGCTCTGCTAGTCTTCTTGTCAGAAGAAGTTACCTTTGGAATTACTGGATATTTCTTGATGGAAGGTCTAACTGATAATACAGTTCTAGTGGATTTGTTTGCTTAAACAAGTCCATGAAATTTTCCCTTGAAGGCAGAAGAAACAGCCAGCTAACAAGTGCAAGTCTGCCTTTCTACTCTTTACTTGTTCAAAGCTCTCTGTTCTGATTCACTGCTCTTTTCCTTACTTTATACTACAAACCATACTTCATAGAAACAAGTACACCTTCAACACCAGTCCATCCCTTAATTCCTTTGGTTGCAGTCAGACTGAGCCATTTAAGACACCAAGTTCAAGAGGCCTGGATATTAATTTGAAAGCAGCCATAACAAGGTACTTTCCAAAGAGACTATTGCAGGTGGTGTTTAGAATTGCCCTCCACTGCCTTCTTTTAAAACAGCCCTATTCCTGTCCTAGGGACATTTCCTAGCCCAAACAGTGCAGCCCTGCCTATGGCTCATCACATCAGTGGCTTCTTGGAGATTTCAGTACTCAGTAAAACCAGAGGGCATTTAATTGCCTCAGCCTGAAAGGAAGGTGCTTAGAAATTCTTGTCTTATGGATTGTTTCTAGACTGGGGTGCATTTTTGTAGTTTAATTTCTGCAGCTTGCGTTGGCTACCTAGGCTAGTATAGGCTAGCTGGCCAGCATAGTCCCTTGGTGTCGTTACAAAGGCATGCATTCAGCATGTTTAGCAGCTAGGTAAGTCTCCAGGCAGCAGCATTGCACTCAGCCTTGTGGTGTCAGAAGTATCTGTGCCATGGCAAGTTAGCTCCTACCAGAGAACTAGCATGAATATACTGACAGACACTACTGTTGCAGCAATGATACTACCCACAGATCTGATTCATGGCAGTCAATTATACCTTGCTGTTAAGTTTGTCATTCTTGCCCCACATCACTCTTTTAAATGGCATGGCTCTTCTAAGCGCCTGAGCATCTCTCTAATACAGCTGTAATTACTGAATAAAATTCACAATCAACATGCTAAGTGTGCACTGGTGTAGAAATATCTGTTGTGGATGGAGTGGTGAGTGTGGTGCGGTGCTGAAGGCATGTGTTTTAGTCTGATTTAGCACTGCCACGACACACAGATCTGACCCTGGCTGCAGGTATAAACCAAGCAGAAAGAGCACTGATGGAGCATATTGTGAGAAACAGATTTGGCACTGGAGATTGGGCAGGTAGAGAAAGAATATATGCTTTACCCTGCTGCTGTATTCCCATCTTTGGCCATCCTTTCTCTATGTTTAACATTTGCTTTACTAAGATAATATTTTTTTACTAAGATAATATGTGTGTCCTTAATAGTGATTCAATTTTCTTCTAAAGGAAGCATAGTAAGTAAAAGTCCCTGTGGTCAAATTCTTAACATGAATAAACAGTCATATTCATTCCACTTTGGGATTGGCAAGTGCCTTCTCAAATACTCAGCAGCTGCCCGAATACTCCATGGCTAAAAGTTCAAGGTGATGACCCCATAGCTCTTAATAGGTTGACATACAAATGACACAGTTCTGACTCTCTTGGAGGTTAGAGCACAAAACACATTAATCAGTATGCTACAGCATCAGATTTCTCAATATGATTTTTATCTACTTATTAAAAGGTACAGGCTTTCACAATTCTCTATTGCTGAGTTTGTGATTCACAAGACTGATTTCCTTGCTGTAAAACTTCATATTTTTGTTGCTCAGTTGTATGTGGAAGATTTGGGGAAGCTGGTGATGCCTCCAGGGTTTTTGTATCCCACAATGCGCTGGAAAATGTCTGCTTCACCCAGCTTATGGTCACACAATAAACAGTCTCTAAACATTTTGCTGTACCTAACATTTTTCTGCCATAGGCAACCACTTAATCTGCCTACACAGTGGAGCTAGCCCTGAGGGGATGCAATATGTGTTGGAAAGGATAGATTTATACTAAAACATTAGTTTTCAGGACTGGTAGAAAAAATAGCTGTTCATTTGAGATTTCCGTCTATATTCTCAGCTGTTCCAGTAACAGAGGTGTTAAAGATTTCTACAATCAGAGTTCCACATGGATTGCTTCTATAAGCAGATTTGTTTGCACCTCACAATCAGTACTGTATTTCTGCTCTAGGTTCTACCCTTTTATCATATAAGCATCTTCTGTATAAACCAGACTTGAAAGGTACCCTTGTGAACCATGAGGAGACCAAAGTGAAAACCCGTGACAGCCAGTTGGAAAAGAATTCAGCTCTCATGGTTTGACTCTCCTTTTTGTTTACATTTGCATTAAGTAGCACAGCAGAAGGAGGCACTATGCCCAGGGTACAGGGGGAACCCCTCTCCTTTGGGAGGCAAAGTAGACACCACGTCTCCATTTAAACCTCACCGCAACACCCCCACAAAAAATAACCCAACCAAACAATGGAAGAAGCTACTAAGCAAGTAAGCTTTTGATACGTATTT